>JAFLJL010016378.1:27500-29142 GCA_018398815.1 Conus ventricosus
TCTTGTTGATCATTCCATTCTTGTAAAGAAAATATCTGTCTACTTGAACCATACCCCTACAATCTCATTATTCCAATCATACTTGAACGATAGGACTCAGTATGTGTGCTTAATGGCAAAACCTCCGCTTCAGACTTTGTCAGACATGGAGTCCCACAGGGCTCTGTACTACGGCCCCTACTATTCTGCATCTTCATCAATGATTTACCATTGTCCGTATCAGATGAAAAGGTCACGACAGATTTATTTGCTGATGACTCGTCACTCCAAACGAATGGTAGTGAACTACAGACAATAGAAACTTCTCTCCAGGAAAGTCTAAACGACGTGTCAGACTGGTGTCATTCAAACGCAATGGTCATACACCCAGCCAAAACCAAATCTATGATTATAGCTAACCCGCCAAAAACAGTTGACTCCTCTTTGCCTAAAACTTCAGTTGAATGCACTTCTATCGAGCAGGTAGACGAGCATCGTGTTTTAGGGTTAACGATAGATAAAGAATTGAAATGGCAATCTCATCTCAATAACGTATGCAAGTAGTCTCAAAACACCTTTTCCTGTTATCTCAATTAAGCGCTACGTCAACAGTAATGTGCTTAAACTTTCTTCATGCACACATAATGTCACGTATCAATTACGCCTCAACAGTGTGGGACGGCAGTAGTGACGTCCACAAAAAAGGGTGAATTCTCTCCATAGACGTGCAGCAAAGCTACTCCATCCAGCTGTATCTCTAACAACAGACGAAAAACTAAAAGCGCTGAACATACTTCCTCTGAATTGGCAATTGGAATTCAGCGAGCATCATTTATGTTTACAATCTGACAGATACTATGCCATGTCATATCAATGCCCTTTTTACAAGATCGAACAACTTTTCTGCTCGACGAAATTCCTTCTCCCCTACCCACGCATTGATCTATACAAAACAAGCCTAAGCTTACTCTGGACCATATGTCTGGAACTCACTTCTACCGAATCTACAAAACATGAATACTCTAAAACTTTTCAAGGAACATTTGCATAAACATTTATGTCTCAGTAGTTTAAATTATTATATTACAATGATTAGCGCCCATTCGCTAAGTCTTCTGTGAACCATACTTTGAATAAATCGTCTAAACATAAAAACCTACTCCGTTAAAATCGCTCATCCCCACTCCCACTCCGTGTACCATTCCTTTTCTCCTCCCCCTACCTACCATTCTCTCTTCCCCACCCTCCTCTAACCTCTCTCTGTGTAGTTTTTGTTTGTTTGTTTGTTTGTAAGTTTCCTTCTGTTTAACCATCCCCCATCTCATTAGTGCTTTTAGAGTAGTTTGCTTATCATTGTAGAATTAGATTACCATGTTGCTATTTGAATTGTCAGTATGAATGATATGTGCTGAAATATGTATGCATACAAGGACAGATTGTAAGACTAGGCTTGGCCTAAAATCTCCATCCTTGTGTATCAATCAATCAATCAACATCAATCAATCAATCAATCAACAATCAATCAATCAATCAATCATCAATCAGTCATCAGTCTCTCTCTCTCTCTCTCTCTCTCCTCTCTCTCCTCCTCTCCTCTCCTCTCTCTCTCTCCCCTCGTCTCTCTCTCTCTCTCCTCTCTGTGAGAGTGTGGGGAAGGAAAAAA
>JAFLJL010016379.1:0-22500 GCA_018398815.1 Conus ventricosus
GATCGTCATGGATGCTCTTGTTTCCTATGTCAGTCTTTTGTTGAACATGGATACAAAACAGAAGGCACCTGAGGGGATGGTTCAGGAAAGTATCAAATGACCCCGCCAGTGATATCGCAGGCCTCATGTTTCAGGGATCTTTGGTGTTTTTTTGCCCCCCCCCCCCCCCCCCCCCCCCCAATGAAATAAATACACGTGTATGTATTTCTTCATGGGGGAGCAAGAGTAACCTAACTTCTTTATTACTTACTGTTCACTGCTCTCTGCCTCAGTTAAGATCCCCTTTCTTCCACAGAATTTACGGTCCTGTTTCTATCTTCGGTTAAGTGTCGTCTCATATGGCTTAGTGTTCTCCTTTCATTGGGATTAGTTTTCCTTCTTATTCGTCTACGTTCATATAGAATTTAAAATCCTTTCAGAGCGTTTTTACAGGGGCTAGTATTGAGTCCTTTCATGAAGGTTAGTGTCATCTTCTTTCACAGAGCTAGAGTTCTTTTCTTTCATAGGGGCTAGTGTTCTCTCCTGTCATAGGGGTTAACGTCCTCTTTTTTTCACAAGGGCTTGTGTTCTCTCCTTTATAGGGGTTTGCATCCTCGTCTTTCACAGGGGCTAGTGTTCTCGTGTTCGCTCCTTTTATAGGGTTAGAGTCTTCTGTCACAGGAGTTAGTGTTCTCTCTTCTTATTGGGGCTAATGTTAAATCCTTTCATATGGGTTGGAGACTTCTTTCACAGGAGCTACTGTTCATTTCCTTTCATAGTGGTTAGTGTCCTCTTCTTTCGCAGGGGCTAGTGTTATCTCCTTTCATACAGGCTAGCGTCCTTTTTTCACATGGGCTTGTTTTCTCCTTTGAGAGATTCAGTGTACTGTTCATTCTTGGTGTGTAGTATCCCCTTCTTTAAGTTTATGCTCTTCCTTTCGTATGGTTTTTATGTTCGATCTTGCTTTTAATGACCCATTGTGTCGTCTTCTTTCATTTGGACTATTGTCTTTAATTGATGTTTCTGTCATCTTCTTTTCCATGGTCTGTTGTCCTTTCACAGGTAGAATGCCTTTCTTGCATAGGGTTTAGTGTCCTCTTTACATTGGGCCTAGTGTTTTTTTTGTGATGACTTAGTGTGTCTTTCTGTCGAGTCAGTGTCCTTTCGTCCTCTGTATTGTTCTTAGCTCTAGAATTAGGATAACCTTTCACAGAGTTCTAACGTGTTTCACATTGGAATGAATTACTATTTGTTTGCAGATGGAATCAGTTCTTTACTGAATGATAACCGTTTATATATTGACAGGGGCAAGAAACTGGTACTTCAAACGGGGCTCGGACATACGGTAACCAGGTCACGTGACGAACTCGGTGGATTGCAGCCAACCACAAACAGGGGACGTGTTGTTTTTTCGTCGTTCTTCTCTCTCGTCTGTACACTTCTTCCAGTGTAGCTGTCCCTTTCGTTATTAGTTAAGTGTACTGTCATTGAGTTTGTGTTTCCTTGTGTAGGTTGTGTCGTACTTCTATCCCAGGTTTTTATTGTCTTCTTTCACAAGAGTTTATCGTCTTTCACTCACAAAAGTTCTGTCTTTTCAAGGGTATATTTTCACACTCACAAATTTTGAAATCTCCTTTCTGCGGTTCTAAAATTTTTCTTCGATGTCAGATGCTAATTTCGGTATTCAGGGTTAGTTTTTCTTGGATTCACAGATGTTCATGTCTCTTCTCTTCCGGAAAAACTAGTTGTCCCATATTTTCGGAGCTGATGCTTGCCTTTTTTTAATTGGGGTGTATATTTTCTAACTTTCTAGTCTCGTGATTCTTTCCATGCATCTTCTTTTCAGGATTTTGGGTCTTCTTTCTCAGAGTATTATGTCTTTCTTTCCTAGGATTAGTGCCACCTTCTTTGCAGGCGTTCTTCTTTCCTGAGATCACGTGCCTTCTTTCCTGTTTAGTACGTTTTTCTTCCCAGGATTTAGTGTTCTGTCCTTTCCCAGGTTCATGCCTTCTTTCTCAAGGTTTAGTGGCCACTTCTTCGCTGTACTTAGTGCCTTCTTATTCCACAGCGTTTAGTCTTCTTCGTTCCAAAGGATTCAGTGCCTCTTCTTTTCCCACCACAGCAACCAACCCACCCCCCATTACACCCCGACACACCTCACATCACACCCCACCACAACAACAGCACACCTCACACATCCTCACACAACAGAACACACCGCTTCTACTTCATCCCCATCACAACACAACCTTACTCCGACCACAATACCACATACAAACCCCATCCGGCAACACCCCCACCACAACCCCACACAACACAACAACCTCCACGCCATCCACCTACCACCCGCCAGAACACAGCACACCCCCCCAACACTCCCAGCACACCCCATCACACCCTCACCACAACAGAACACAAACCCCAACTCGTCCCAATCACAACACAGCACTACCCTCACACAACAGAACACAACCCCAAACTCGCCCCCTCCACATCACAGCACACCCCAACACACCCCCAGCACACCCCAACACAACACAGCACATCCTCAACAAACAGAACAAACCCCACCACACCCCAGCACACACTCAACACAACTACAGCAATTCCTCACCACATCAGAACTCACACCCCAACTCGCCCCCATCACAACACAACTCCCTCCCTCCACAATACCACAACAACCCTCATCACAGCAAACCACCCCCACCACACACAACAACCTCCCCGCCTATACATCCCACCCACTCCACAAACAACAACATCACCCACAACACCCCCACACTACACAACAAATTATCCCCCACCCCCTCCAGAAACACAACCCACCCTCACATGTTTTGTCGTTGCACGTTTTGCGGACATATTATATTCTGTTGCTCACAGTCTGTCATGGATCGGTGTGGGTCTTCTGAAGCAGGGAACTTTGGTGTATAGTTGCCCTCTTTGACTACATCTCTCTGTGGGATACATGAGAAGGTGTTCAGAAACTTCGACTTTCTGAGATGCTTGTCACCTTGGATGGTGGATGTTAGGACGGGGAGGATGTGCAGAGTGGTGGCTTTGCTAGGCTTTAGTAGCTTGGGGGTAGGTGTTAGGGAGTGGGTTAGGGAGGCCCGTTCCAGCGCATCATTTAGCTGCTGGCAAGACTGAAGTGTGCAGGATTGCTGCGGTGTGTGAACTTCTGTGTGGATCCTCCCAATTGCGGTCGTCCGTGTAGTCGGAGGACATATACTGTGAATTAAACTATGGCGAGAGTATTTTCATAAATCCGTCTGAATGGTCGGAATGCCTTACCATGAGGATCCATTTGCTGGTGGCATCAGCGTGACCGGCTCCTGCGTGTGGGAGTCATTCAGGGTGTGTTGAATCCTGGAGTTGTCAGCGCAGTAGTTTATAGAGTAGGGTGCCTCTGGCACTTCCTGTGCGACACATGGCTGTGCTTCTGGTTTCTGTGACAGTTGTCTTGCAGATCAAAGTACAGATCCAGTGGTACCAGGCGAGATGCTTCGTAAAGCATGCATTTCTGAAGTGCTCTCTGGGATTCCCCTGGTACTGTTCTGAGTACCCCTCGTTTTGCAGAGAACCTGTAATAGCGGTCATATCAATGGAGTTAACACCGGACTTCCAGTGGAACCTGGCTTTCAGTATAGGCTTTTATAGCGGTCGTGTTTGCTGTCGAGGATATCTAAATTTCGCCCCTGATTCGTGGCCGATTCGCGTTTCGTGTCACTATTCGGGTCTCTCATTCCACATGGAACTTTCAACCACGCCACTGAGTGCTTTTGTACTGTTAGTGCCTGGTTGTTGTGTTGGATTAGTTTAAACAAAGTGGGAGCAGACGAAGGGGTTTGGGTACTAAAGAAGGCCCTTGGCTTGTGAAATACGTACTATAGCATGGATATGTACATTTTTGTCTTATGGTGTAAAACCATTGTCATTCATTCTGTGCATGTTCTCTCTTTATGGTGATTCATCAGTCATGGTGATTGGTTCCCGGGAATCAGGTTGCTGGCTGCCTTCTGTTGTGTTCCATAAATGGATGCTAGTTGAAGGGAGTAGCTGTGAATCCTGGGAACACTGTGTCAGGTGATCGCCTTCTGTTCATGATTGATTGTGAGGCAGAAGAATTGGAGGTAGGTATCAGTGATCGGCTCTCGGCCAGCTGGGGGTCAGATTGTTCTGTGTCTGGGAAAGGTGGTCATTTGGAACAAGAAGTGTTGTACATGCTCTTGTTCACGCCCTACATTCCCGGCCAGAGCAGGCACATCTGGTCTGGCTAGGTGGCCAGGCGTGCTGACCCTTCCCGACCCTTCCCTACCTTACTCATGGGCCGGACCCAGGCCTAGGCTCGGCTTAGACCAGGCATATCTGGCCAGGCTAGGTGGGACCAGGACAGTTGTCCCTCCCCGAACCCACTAACTGACCTTCCTTACCCTTCAGCCCCATCAATACGACTCACACACCACCATTTCCACACCTCACCACCGCTACTATCACTGAACACTTCACCCACCAACCTCCATCACAACTCACCTCACCACCACCATACACCTCCCACAACACACCACCACTACACCTCCACCACCACACTAACACTCACCCCAACAACACACCTCCCACCACACTACCACCACCACCATATCACTCCACCACAACACCGGACTACCACCACACCACCACACCGAAACATACCGCCATCTCACCACACCAACAACACCACACCAACTTTACACCATCCAACTCCAACCGCAACCCACCACTACACCTCCACCGCCTACCGCAACCGCAAACAACTACCACCTATACACCAAACCCAGGTTTAGTATGTCCATTCTTTCTGGGTTTAATGTCATCTTTGCCACCATAGTTTTTGTTGTAGTCATCTTTTCCAGGGTTTGGTGTTCTTTCTTTCCCGGACTTGGTGACTTCTTGTTTCTAGGTTTTAGTGTTTTCGTTCTGAGGGTTAATGCTGTGTCTTTCCTAGGTTGCAGCCTTTCTTTCGTATTGATCGTCAGATGCTCTTGTTTCCTATGTCTGTTTTTGTTGAACTGGATACTAAACAGAAGGCACCTGTGGGGATGGTTCAGGAAAGTATCAATGAGAACCCGCAGGATATCGCAGCCTCTGTTTCACGGGATCTTTGGTGTTTTTGCCCCCCCCCCCCCCCCCCTATGAAATAAATAACGTGTATGTATTTCTTCTGGGGAAGCAGAGTAACCTAACTTCTTTATTAATTACTGTTCACTGCTCTCTGCCTCAGTTAAAGATACCCTTATCTTCCACAGAATTTACGGTCCTGTTTCTATCTTCGGTTAAGTGTTCGTCTCTTATGGATTACGTGTTCTCTTTATTGGGATTAGTTTCATTTTTTTCGTCTCGTTCATATAGAATTTTAAAATCCTTTCAGAGCGTTTTTACTGGGCTTGTAGTGAGTCCTTTTCATGGAAGGTTAGTGTCATCTTCTTTCACAGAGCTAGAGTTCTTTTTCTTTCATAGGGCTTGCTGTTCTCTCCTGTCATAAGGGGTTGTTAACGTCCATCTTTTTTCACAAGGGCTTGCTGTTCTCTCCTTTATAGGGGTTTAGAATCCTCGTCCTTTCACAGGGTGTGTTCTCGCATAGTTCGCTCCTTTTATTGGGGTTAGAGTTTCTGTCACAGGAGTTTAGTGTTTTCTTCTTATTGGGCTAATGTTAAATCCGATTTCATATGGGTTGGAGAATTCTTTCACAGGAGCTAATGTTCATTCCATGTCATAGTGTTTAGTGTCATCTTATTTGCGCAGGGGCTAGTGTTATCTCCTTTTCATAATGGCTAGCGTCCCTTTTTTCACATGGGCTTGTTTTCTCCTTTGAGAGATTCAGTGTTACTGTTCTTTCTTGTGTGTAGTATCCCCTTCTTTAAGTTTATGCTCTTCCTTTCGTATGTTTTTATGTTCGATCTAGCTTTTAATGACCCTTGTGTTCGTCTTCTTTCATTTGGACTATTGTCTTTTTTTTTGATGTTTCTGTTCTATCTTCTTTTCCATGGTCTGTTGTCCATTTCACAGGTAGAATGCTTTATTGCATAGGGTTTTTTTAAGTTTCCTCTTTAATAGGCCTAGTGTCTTTTGTTGTGATGACATGTGTTGATCTTTCTGTCGAGTTCAGTTGTCTTTCGTCCTCTGTATTGTTCTTTGCTCTTTGAATTTTGGATTACCTTTTCACAGGAGTTCTACGTGGTTCTCTTATAGGGCTCACCTATACTTTCATGGCTTTTGTATCCTCTTTCGCACGATGCAGTGCTTTTGTGATTAATATGATTTCAACTATATTTTCGCCAGAGCTTAACATATATCTATTATATATTTTTTTGAGTAGAATTACGTCGTCGTACATCGGCTTTCCTTTCTTAGGGTTTATCCATCCTTTTATAGAATAGTTCTTCATAGGTGTTAATGTCTTCTTTCCTCTAGTGTTTAATGGCTGAAAATTTTTCTTCGTAAGTATTTCAGCACAGTCTTTTGTGGTGGACCAAGCCAGGAAAAGCGGTTCCAGTCTGCCAGTCGACACAGGATCACAAGACCAGAGGAAGGTGAGCCCATTTCTTGTTTTCAAGTTGTTAAATTGAATTCGTAATCAGCATATGATATTGCATTGATCATTGTCCTTTTTGTTTCTCAGGGTGTGCATCCCTGCAGTGATGCAGTTAATATGTTTCTCTTGAAAGGGTTTTTAGAATATGTTTAGAATTTACCACTAGATCCAGCTTTTCTTATATGTTCTTTTGTTTTGTATGGCAGGACGAAATTTCTTCGATATAAATATCGGTTTAATGCCCATGTTGTAAGGCAAGGTATTCGGATTTTCGCAGAATTATACAAATATTTTTTCTTAAGATTTTACGGAGGTTCTTATATATTGTTAACATTTTGATGTTAAAATTTGAGGCCCTTTTCTCTTAAAGTTTGGTTTCCCCTCACTCTTTGCCTCTGCGTGTCCCAAAGGTTGAGTTGGTCAGGACATGTGGGAAACCTATTATTAGTGGCGGACATAGTAGTGATCTACCCTAGAGGGATTTTCAGTAACTGGACCTATTCTTTGTTTTTCTTTCTTTTTTAGTTTTGGTTGTTTTTGTTTATTTGTTCTTTTAATGGTGGTACAATGATATCTGGAAATTGATTCCCCACGATTCTCGGTACCAAAAACCCCTCAAAACCCACATTACATGTTAACATATACAAGCACGCCATACAAACTCTGTGATGCACATTCACTCTCACACATACACAAACACAGCGATCGCGCGCACACTGGGCACACGGGTTGATGACATACAATTGTTAACAATACTGCGTCGTGCGAACGTACACACTTTTTTTGCAAAGCTCAATTTTGAAGAAGTAAAATTGAAATGGGGTGTGGTTCTAGTCTCTTGGTTTATGTCTTTCTTTGGTAGATAGTAGCTGTTTCGCCGTCGTGTTTACTATCCCGTACATCATGCCGCGTGTCCTTTTCTATAGGGTTTTTAGTTTTCCCTTATTACGGTTCTGTGTACTGTTTCCTTTATATGGTTCAGAGAGTACTTTAGTTAGGCTGTATCCTCATTTTTCATTCGGGATCTCTGCACCTCTCATACGTTTTAAACTGTCTTTCAAAAGAGTTCACATAGTGTAGACTAGTCTTTCTATAGAGGCTTCATTTCTAGGATTTAGTGCATCACTTTTTATGGTACAGTTGTTTGTTCCTCTTAGATATCACAGGCTTCTTTCTTGATGTTTAGTCGGTGTTTTCATGTAACGTTTTGATGTCTTTAAAGTCTTTCTTTGGCAGGACCACAGATGTCAAACACTGTACAAGAGCGGATTTGCCTGTCTTCCAGAGGCCACAGCGTTCTTCTTCGAGGACTACGGACAGAGAAAGGTGCCCACACCCCTCCAGGTATTTAACTCGGATAGCTTATGTGTTGGAACAGTGACATTTCATTTTTATCCCCAAATAATTCTAATATGTATTTGTAAACATCATGTCACACTAACAGTTTACACTCTAAACTTTTTCAGAAAACAAAAATTGGATTATAAAAACCATGGCATTATTTTCTTTCTTTTGTATGTCCTCGGGAATTTGCATTCCTTGAGTAAGTGAGCTGTTAGGACCCGTTTCTTGTCTTTTGAAGTTTCTATCAATTGGATTTTGCATTTTTTCTACTGACGCTAGAATTTCGCGGATTGTTCCTTAGTTTGTTGGTAATCGAGTTTTTTTCTATCCAAGTATATGTTTTAGTTGATCTGCATTTTTTTTTTTTTTTTTTTTTTTTATTAAAGCGGGGGGGGGGCCAAAAAAGGAACTATTCAGGACTTGCAAACTACATAATACTTAGCGTTGTTTTTCAGAATTCTACCTGTTCACATTCTGATGTTAACCCTGATGGCTTATGTCTATTTTTGGCGGTGGGGGGGGGGGGGGGGGGGGGGGGGGATGGTGGGGACGGAAACAGAGGGCTTTTCCCCTCACTTTTATACGTCATGCGTCGAACTTTTTCAGCTTAATTTTTAGTAATTTTTTTTCTATGGATAATTTTTAATCTTAACAGCTTTTAATGCGACACACTTACACGGCGTAATACATTCTTGTACATTTACCCACCAATATACCTCATCTCGGCTATTGCCTCTTCTACCCCCCTTCTCATTTCCCCTCAAATCATTACCTTCCAGTCTCTCTCTTCACACATAAAACAAACACTCACACACCACACACTCAACCAACACACACACACTCACTCAAACCAACACACACACACACACACAAACACTCACTCACTCACTCACTCACTACTCCTCACTCTATCTCACTCACTCACTCACTCACACTATTTGTTATATATGTCGCACATAGAGGAAAAGAATTGAACAAATTTCTAAAATTCTTATAACTCATGAATATTAAAAAACTTACCAAAGGAAATCTAGCAGGATTTTGATGTTTGAATAATTTTACAAGCGCGACTAATGAGTATTTTGCTCCGAAACAAGATTACCCGTAACCTTTTCCTGAATGAAAATAAGTAGAAAATTTAGGAAAACTGCGAAAAGAGAGCAATGAATTTCATTTTTGTTTTTACTCCACTCGAAGGGCGAGTCGACTTAATTAATGATGGGATTGGTTCGACTCGATTTTTAAATTTTGTTTTTCATTTTTTCTTCTTCTTTCTTTCTTCTTCTATATTCACTTTGTACGACCAACATCTTTTGTGATGGTTTTGTCGTATTTGGGAGATTGCCGAAGATTGCGCTGTTGTGGAGAAAAAAAAGGGCAAGGGGGGGGGGGGGGGTGCGGAGGATTTGGGGTGGTGGGAAAGGGGAGGGGGTGAGGGGTGGTTGTTTAAGGTTTCTAAAGATGGGAGGCCTGCCTGGACTTGAAGCAGTACTGTGATCAGCTGTCACAAACCTCCTGAGGCAATTGTTCCATTTGGTCTGTTTCTTGGAAGAAAGTCATTGCCTGTACCGCGTCGTGTCATGTTTGGAATGTCGTAGCTCTGGTCATTTGTTGATCTCGAGCTCAGCCTGCTGTCAGATGGTTTGGGCAGGTACATGGAGTTGATGGAGATGAGTCCGTGATGGAATTTATAAAACATCTCCAAGCGGCTTCTTACGACGCGGATTGTAGGGCAAGGCCAATTTAGAGAATCATGGATGGAGTGCGGACGCATGATGTTTGGCGGTGGCCGATTTGAAACCCTCTTGCTGCTCTTCGTTGGGTCTTCTCAAGGGCCTCAATCTCGTTTGCAGTGTAGGTATCCCAGACGGTGGGCTGCGTACCCTACAAGAAAGCGGTCGCGTAACAGGGCTTTTTATGCAGTGTTCCTTTGTTTTCTTGTTGCCGAATCTGAGGTTTCGCCGGATTTAAAGCACTCAGGTCTTGCTGGCTTTCTTTCGTGTTGGAGTAAAATGTGAGAAATCACTGCCATATTGTCTTGGATGTTGACACCAAGGTATTTAGTGGTGTTTGACATTTTCGATATTCTGGCCAGGTAGACTCATACCAGGGGCTATCTTGTTCCGCTTCGAGAAACTCGTAGCGTTGAGCACTTCTGTGGGTGAATCTCCATAGACCACTTCTTCTCCCAGGTGGTTAAGGGAGTGTTAGGTGTCTTGCAGCACTCTAATCTTTTTTCTTCGCGATGTGTCTTGCTGGCACATGGTATCGTCGGCAAAAAGGCGGACTTTCGACATGATGCCATCAGGTAGGTCGTTTATGTAGAGTAGATAAAGAATCGGCCCTAAGGAAGAGCCTTGGAGGGACACCGGGAATTTACAGGTTAGTAGTATAGATGGTCAATTTGTTCCCTCCCACCACCCACAGCTGCTGTCTGTCCGCAAGGAAGTCCTTAATTCCAGGCGTTGGTGCGGCCTACGATGCCGTTAACGAGTAGTTTGTGGACCAGTAGGGTATGGCTAAACTTTGTCGTAGGCCTTTGAGAATTCAGAGACGATTGTGTTCTTCCTGGGTTCCCTGCTCGATCTCTCTGGTCGCTTCGTCCTAATATCCCTAGGAGTTAGGGTCTCAATGACCGACCGCGTCGTATGCCGTGTGCTCTGGACAAAGAATTCATTTTTCTCAAAATGTGGGTAATGATGTGCTGGTTGATCATATGTTCCATCAGCTTGCAGGCTATGACTGTGAGGCGAGAAGGGACGGTAGTTGGCTGCGTTATTATCTTTCTCCCGTCTGAAGTACAGGTTGATGTTGGAATGTTTCAATGTCATGCGGAGGGTTCCAGAGAAATACTGAAAAAGCAGGTTAAAGCAGAGTGAGGGCTGGCGTGATCTCCTCTGCCAACCATCTTCAAAAAGTCTGGCAGTAATGCATCTGAGGCACAGGCTTTATTTGGGTCAAGGTTGAGCAGAAAGTCTCTTCCCCTTACTCCATCTTCCGTGGATGTTGATGTTGTCGCATGATGGGTTAGTCTAGAAGTTTTGGTCCAGGGGGTGCAACCGGCTGTTCAAACTCTTCAGCTGTGATGGTGTCTTTGGGGCCTGAATACAGAGTGGTGAACTGGGTGTTCAGGAATCTGTGCTTGTTCCTGGGGGATCGGAGACTAGTTTCCCAGCGTTCTTTAAGTGGAGAGACGCCACTGCCCTTCTGTCCTTCTCGCTTTGATGAAGCTCAGAACTTCTTCTTGGAGGTGGTCGGGAATTCTCCTTCGTCAGAGATCAGGCCTTCTTCGTGTCTCCAGTAGGAACGGGACGTTGGCGTTTCTGGACAAGGCGATTCGAGTGCCTTGAATTCCTGCGGAGGACTCATCTACGTTTTTCTTCATGCGCTTGTGGATCCTGTCTGTCTACGTATGAGTTTCTTGGTCTCATAGTAACCAGGGGAAGGCTTGTTTTGGGTCTGGTTCGCGTATGGTGGACGTGCATCTGAGAGGGCTTGACTCAGGCCATTACGGATTTCAGACCAATACTTCCTCAAACATTGCTTTTCTCGTCAAGTTGATCATGATGTGATTTGCTATCTTTGTGCTGCCTCTTTAGTGGCTCCTTTCTTTTCCTCAGTGTAAATGGGGAATGAGTCGATGGGGGTTGGCCATTTATTTGGGGGATGGATCTGCAGCTCCATGTCAACTGTGTCTTGGTCAGATTATACCCAGGAGTGTTTCAGTTCGTGGGAAAGGTTGGGTGGTTTGTGAGGAACAAGTCCAGGGATTTTTTTTCATCTTGTTGGCTCCATTACCATCTGCTCCCATTCCTCATCAATGATGGCATCTTAAAACTGTCGGTGGATATTTCTGGTTTGGGGCATCCTTTTTTTGCGTCCAGTGGTGGGCCTGTGCCAGGCCTGGTAGGTTGAAGTCACCACCGGCAACGATGATGGCATTACTGTACGAATTGGAAGCAATGCGGGGAAGATTTCTCAAACGCATCATGCTTCAGTGTATCTGTGTGGGGGTGTAGATGCAGCCAGGACTAGGCAGTGTGAGCCGTCCTATCATTTTGATTTACCAAGGTTTTATAACCGCGGATTGTTCAAGGATTTCATGGAGGTATGGTCTTCTGAGACAAGGATGAAACACTCAACCATTCTTATTTATCCCTTTCGCTGGTGGTTCTGTCTCTGCGATAAATGGTGTCGCCCCTGGGACGATTTCTGCATTCGACTGGGGACTGGGTCAACCATGATTCTGTATGCCTACAATGATGTCTGTCTGGTAGCTTGGACAAGAATGCTGTACTGGCTACTTTACCAATGATTGAGATACAGTTCACGTTCAGGAAAGCGGAGGGTAGTTGCTGTGTTTGTCTTGCTTACTTGCTCTGGTGGGATGTGGAAGTATGGAGTGGTTTGAAGGGGCTGTTTATATTGGAGCAATTAGATGAGTCAGATGTTTCACGGAGAAGGATGGTACCTACACATTCAAGTCAAAAGGCAATGGTCCTGTAATTGGCATTGGCTCGCAAAAAACGCAGAGTGACAAAGTGACATGCTTCTGCCAGGAGGTCGTATTGGATCACTGCCGATATGCTTGGCATTCTGAGTTGGAACCACTTGTCCACAAAGACTCACACTCAAATCAATGTTTGGTCCCAAGGTGAAAAAGTTCGGTCACATGCACCGCACGGGTAGCGTGAATCGTGTCTTCATTCGAGGGGTCGTGGGGCTGCTGGCCATTTGGTGGAACTGTCTTTGCCCACGGTTTGATGTGAAGACTTATCAAGGAGGGTGTGTACAATGTATACTTAGACAGTTTCCGCAATGTCAACATTATTAGAGGTTTGTTTAGCACGTGGGGTATATGGAATCATGTTTTCAGGAGCAGTGCCTGTGATCACGAGGGTACGCCATTGTTTCGTTTTACATTCTGAACATGATCTTAGGTATAGCACGGTTTGGTGATTTTCTTCGACAGTTCAGGTAAGGAGGACGATAAAATTGCCTTACTTTCTGCAGCAGGGTCAAGGGAGAGGGTCTCTGATAAAAGTATTTAGGTTTTTTAAATTTGGAAGAAAGATCAAATTTCACTACAAAAGACGAGCTCACGCGAAAAATAAACCTTTTCCTCGCGCATGCGCAATCTCGCCTTTTCCGTGGATTGATAGCGTTTTGCTTTCAAAGGCTTTAAGATCTATCAGTAAGTGACACGGACTTTGTTTTGTTGTTAAGTTACAGGCTGGGTAGGATGACAATTCTCGGGAATCCAGGACTAACTGTATACTACTGTACAAGCAGCTACGCCAAAGGGGAACAACTGCACCGCTTTATTCTGGAACTTCGTGGCTGGAAGTCATATATGTGGTGTTTTTTTCAGGTTTCTCCGAGATGACAACGCTTTTGCTGACATAACTACAGAATGGAACTTGTCTACACGGCTTTTTTAAGAGGCGCAACCGAAGGAAAAATGTTGCTGAATTTACGTGTGGCTTGACAAAGAGGACAGCTGTGTACAGCTTTACTGAAGGCTTAGCGAAGTGTACAGCTGTGTAACAGCTTTATGAAGGCTTAGCCAAATGAGTTCGCTGCGTTACAGCTTTACTGCTCCTTTCTGCTACTTGCCTTCCCCATGCTTACAAAAGGATTTATTTTTTTAGGGAGCTTGCAGCTGTATTCAATAGGCCAATCCTGCGTCTTGTCTGGATGGTTTTTCTCGGGGTTCTCCCGTTTTCCATCTCACCCCCTTGGTGCCAGCATGGGGCAACCCATCCTGGGGTCAGACTTTGGTTGGGGGCTATAGGGGGCTGACCATGTTCTACTAGGTTATGTTCCACCTACTATTCACTTCGTACTGCCATTTCCCTTTTCACTGTAGAAACACCTTAACTACATTCA
This sequence comes from Conus ventricosus, assembly GCA_018398815.1. NCBI lineage: Eukaryota > Metazoa > Mollusca > Gastropoda > Neogastropoda > Conidae > Conus > Conus ventricosus. The sequence goes on from JAFLJL010016379.1 coordinate 13,787, forward strand.
GGGTCCGCATTTTTTTCTGACGTCTTGTTAAGTTCTCAGATCCTACCTTCCACTCTCCCTTATCCTTCCCTGCAGCTGCTTCATTACTGCAAAACAAGTCGCGCCTGTGAAGTACTTTGTGGTCGAACATTCAATTGTCTGTTTTGTACAGTTATCAAATTTGGGTTACTGGGCATCTTGTTTTATTTTGGGTAGGGTTACTGTACATCTTGTTTTTATGTGCTTTATTATGTTGAGTCCTTAAGGTCTATGTATCTGCAATTTCGATGTGTTGCATTTGTGTATGGTTATGTGTGTTTGTACGGCCTATAATACATTGTTCTGCTTGGGTTGATGGAAATTTTGTTGGCTCTTTTCATTGGTTTTTGTGTTCTACAGTTGCCAACTGTTCCTTTTTTTTGCACTGAATTAATGTATTAAACAAAGTTATTTCAGTGCGATTATTGTATCTTTCTTGTATATATTTGGACATGGATGGGAATCTGTTGTTGGGTCTGTGGACATCATCAAGGCCTCAATACTTCAAAAAATGAGACGCGGATGTCATTCCATTTCTGAAATGAGAAAAAAAATACTCAGTGTATTTCTCTGCAAGAAACTCACTGTGACAAAAAAAAGGAAATATATTCATCAGAATGAGGATATCTGGGTTATTGTTCTAGTTACTCTTCAAATGCAAGATGGGAGTAGCATCTTCTTTAACAACAGTTTTAAAAAAGTAAGGTGTTAAGGATGGCTCAGGTTATTTATGTAAATGGTCTTGTTGAAACGGAGAAAAGCAGTTTCCTTTTTGTTATGTTTACGGCCGAACAGAGACTACCGGAATTTTTTAATAAATTGAAAGAACACAATTGATGGACTGGCGTACAGATCGCTATCAGAAGGGTGGGGTTTTTAATCTGGTCCTGGACTCTGGTCAGAGGGACTATCATAATATAAGCACAGTGAATAACCGTAATGCAATGAAAGGCCGTGGAAAACATGATGGAAAACGGTGTTTTGAACGATGTTGGAAGAGAATTAAAATCCGGATAATGTCTCGCTTTCCCTGGTGAAGAACTACCCATTTCAACAGGACCAAGTTAGATTCTATGCCTATATCAGTTACAGTTATTTTAATATGTAGTGGATGTTGACATCGAGAGAGGTGTGGTTTTTAGTACAGGTCATTCGGCTATTTCGATGTACTTGAAATTTTATGACAAATTGAAGCATGTACTTTTGGAAAGTAAATTGCAACGCTTATTAAGAGATATAATAAACATATTCAGATGAGATAAAAGCTGAAATAAAAATTGTTAAATTAAAGAAGTATACTCAAAAAAATGAATATGGTCTCAAATATCATGAATGAACAAGTTTTTAAAGTTGTCATTTTTGTCGATTTTTTCTTTAATTTCGTGTGGTGAAAATAAGGTCCAAAACCATTCCAATATGTAACGGCAAGAAAGGAAAATTAATGAAGAAAACAGATAGAACAAGACATTCTCAGAGAAGACAAAAATATGAATGAAAAATGAGACTGATCAGGATCATTGACACGAAAAAAGAACTGAACAATGTCAGAGAATAAAACTCAAATTCTCGCAACAGACCACTGGCTGTGTTCCATGGTGGTCCAAGCCACCCTGCCCGCCGTAAACAACACGAAGAGGCCCGCCCCCAATGCAACAGAGCTAAGGCCAGCCCATCAGGATGGCAGCGTGGGAACTCTCAACTACATTGTCACACCTTCGGCACTTAGAAGCAATACTGAGGAGTTTATGGAGCATAGTTTCAAGGATGATTGCTAGCCATAGGTTAAAGCACCCACAATTCGCACACACTCTAAGGCCTAACAACAAACACAACAAGAGGCTTTATTTGGCGGTGAGATAGGCCCTATCAAAATTGGAGAAATCTGGCAACCCAGGACTCCTGACTCTGCAAGAAGCTCAGCGCCAAGTCGAGGGCCAGCTCCGAAGGTATTACTGGCCAATACAGCAGAGCTTAATTGAGGACAGAGGTGACGGGAATATGAAGACGGACAAGAACTTCTGGACTTGCATCTAGATCAAAGCAGCAAGAACCAGCAATTGTCCCCTCTCTCAATGTCGATGGTAAACTGATCTTTGAGACCAAGGATCAGGCAGAGACTCTAAATGACAGTTCCAGTCCTCCTTAAGTAAAAGCTTCCCTTGCTCTTTACCGACTTCACTACAAGAACAGGTCTCAGCTCTAACGACCTGGGCCATGTGTCACCATCTCTATCATCAGGTGGAGGTGTGCGGCTAACTGCTGTAGAACTTGACCCCGAAAACGCCTGGACCAGGGGACAAAAATCTAGTCCCCGCTCACGTAAGGATAACTCGCAGATGAACTTTCGATGCTCTAACAGTCGTCCACGATACAGGAATTGCTCCCAGGGATGGAGGACAGAGTATGTGTCACCAATTTTCAAAGAAGGGGGTGCGCTAAGACCAGAGAAACTACCATCGATTTTCATTGCGAGCTTGCATGAAATAATCCTCGAGACATACCTGGTTCACCACAATGATGAGCCTTGATGAGAAACACATCGTCTGCAAACAAAACGGGTTTGCCGGGACGTCTTGTCGTCAGCATCTGCTCCGGTACGTATGGGATGAAATCATCTCAGACCAGAGAAGTGCAGACTGCTCGACGTCGTGGGTGTTGGATTTCTTCGAAGCGTTCGACTAGGTCTGCTCTCACTTTTAGTCAATAAGTCCAACCACTATGGTTCAGGGGTCTTCTTAACCGATGGATACAGGGGGGGGGGGGGGGGGGTGTAAAAAAATTTTTTTTGCCCCCCCCCCCCTGACGGACAGTCAACAGGCAGCGGTGTGTGGATGGAGCGACTTCGGGTTGTTGGTAGGATTGAGTCAGGGGTCCCCAGGGCTCGTGTGGTGCTCCTGCCTCCTTCTGTTCTACATTAAATGACATCTGCAGGCCTCTCCCAGACACAGCCTGCCACATGTACTATACGGAAGGCTTGCGCTCAGTCCCTCCAAGAAGACTGGATATTGCTAGAAGCATGGGGCAGGATTTGGCTCATGTCATTCAGCCCGGGTCAAGTGCCACGTATTGCACTTTGGACGGATAAACAATAGACTTTTACACTTGCCACGTGCAACCTGCACTTGCACGGCCAAAATTCCAGACCCAAATACGGACCAAAAGTATCTGTCTACAATTGAAATGGGAACCCCACATCAGCAACATCGCCAACAAACCTCCACGACCCTTGGCTTGTCAAGTGGCTACCTCAGTGATCCATCAAGTAAAGGAGAGAGCTACATAGCCCTGGTTTGCACAGATCCTGGAGGTATGTCTGCTTAGTTTGGGACCACCCTTCAGGAAGGAGACAAAACAAGCGCTTGAAAAAAAGGCGCAAACGATGGGGCGGCGCGCTGGGTGGTCAACCGCTATCGTCAGACTTCCAGCGTTAGTGCGATGTATTCGAACAACATCACCGGGCACGCTTGACAGACCGACGGCGTCAGGATCCGCGCTGTCGATTTCTTCAATTTCCATCATGGAGATATCATGATCGACTCTGTACATGTTCATCCTCGCACAACCAATCACTGCGACATCGTCACTCCCACGTGCTGCAGTATGCACTGAGTCCTACTAACAGGAACATACAGGAAGAATGGGCTTCTTACTACGCACCTGGGAGAGAATGGAACGGAACTCCCAGCTAGTGGACAGTTACAATCCGCCTTGCTGGAGGGCTTCAAATCTAGATATAACCCCCTCCCCCTTTCCTTTCCCCACCCCTCTCCTGTATCCCTCATTCCTCTCTCGCCACCTTGTTTTCAATCCAACCATAATAAGGAGGAAGGGTTCTCTACCTCTTGCCCGTCCTAAGTGGCATGAACCACATTGGTGGAGTGGCCCCAAACTACTTCCCCTTCCCACACTTCAAGCTGTTGATCCAGGCAGCATCTTCATTTATATTCGGGTATTTACCGGAAACCCTTTTTTAGTGTTCAGATTCGTCAATGGGTTTGATGGTGGACAGATAAGATAGTCGAAGATCTGTGCCAATGCATCGGCTGTTGCCTCTTTGCGCACCTTGGAAAAACAGGCAACGTAAAAACAGCACAGGAATTTGTCAACAACGTGCTTGAAGTGCACAGCGGTTCCATCCATGACACACTCAGAAGAATTCTCTTGTATGCTCTAAGAAAACATCAAGCAAGGCAGTATCTTGCAGGGGTTAAGAAGATCAAAGTGCTTCAGAACAACTGTGATTCTTTTACCAGTCTACATATCTGTGCAAAATAGAGACCGTGAACTAGGTGAGCTCTTGGAAACATGAGATACAGTCTTTCCTCCTCTCTTTTCTGACTTTGGCAAGCTCATTTGTCAAACACCAAGCTGACTGTCCTGAGGAGCTGTTTTCTGTTTCTTGAATTCCTAGGTTGAGAACTTCACCTGGCACAGCAAAGGCTGTGTCTGTTTCGTCAGGGCAAGTGTGGTCCTTGGTTGGTGCTCGGCATCAGCATGCAAAACTGCAATCAGGAGGAGCAGACACGGATCGTGGTCATGCATTGGAGTATGGTACAAAGACTATTTAGGAGCTAATCTGGTGGGCGGACACTGACAGTGTTGTCATCCTTGCAGGCGTATAGTCTATGATCTGACTGCAGTTCCAGCCCCTGGGCTGACATTTGGGCTTGGGCAAGAATTTACAGGTTCTACAACATCACGCCATCTGTCAAGCTTGGAGTGTCACGATCACGTTTATTACCTGTGTTTCACGCAGTTTCAGATTGTAACACAACTCTGCTTCAATGCAGGGGCATGCAGTATGCTTGGCACGCTTGGCAGGTCATTTTTGGCCAATCAGCCTACCTTCCAGAAGCTGGATTGTTGACGTTAATACTTTCAAGAAATTGTGAGTGAACTGTCAGTCTGTAAGACAAAACTAGCCCACCCAGACTCTGTCAATGAATAAGAAAGGGGAAAAAAGACTCAGTCAGAAGAATCGGGGCAATGGGACACACTGCCACCCACAAACGATCGCACACTCCAGCTATGTCGGCGTGTGCAGTGAATCAAGCAGGAATCTAGTCAACTGCACACAAAAGGCAAGAGGTTCTTCGACCCAAGATTTTGCTGATGGAAGATACCGGAGACATGGGAAACAATGTTTAGGCGGCAATTCTAATTGTTTCCAGAGCGTTCAGAGAGCTGATCAAATGTTCATGCAATGGTGGTGAGTGCTCTGACTGCACATGAGCGAAAGCGAACCTGGACTGTTCACCACTTTGCAAGCGCAAACAATTGAAAAGGCTATGATCATATACAAAACCAGTACATCAGTACATGTCCAAATAAACAGTGCAGCAATGTTAACCGGCATACAAAAATCGTGCGTGCGTGCGTGCGTGTGTGTGCGTGTGCGTGTGCGTGTGCGCGCGCGGGCCCATGTGTGTGTGCCGATGTATGCAGAGTATGTGGACATGTGCGTGTGTGTGCCTGTATACGCGTATGTGATCTGTGAGCTTGTATGAGCATGCTCCTACATGCATGCATGCGCATTGCATGTTCTTCATACACGGTTATGTATGCAGCCTGTGTATATGGGTGTACAAGCATGTGTGTGTACGTGTACTCGTGTGTGCATGTGTTGTACTCACGCGCGTGTGCGTGCGTGCGTGCGTGCGTGCGTGTGTGTGTGCGCCCGCCCGCGCTTGCTTGCATTTGATTAATCGTGGGGATTGAATGTTCATCATATGACATGGTACTGATCATCAGTAGTTTCTACTGCTACGACTTCTGCTGCTGTTACTGCTGCTGTTACAACAACAACAACAAACCACTACTACTATATTACACTGCTACTACTAAGAGATGGGTTCTCCCGTCGTATCCGACGGATGCTTAGGCAGATGTGGGTCCTCATACGTAAAAGAAGACCAATTCCAGAGGCACAAAATCGTCCACAGACGCTGCATGGAATGGAGTCCTGCAAGGATGGGCACCGTTTTCTCCTATTCCTCTTGTCCTCCTCCTCCCCCTCCTCCTCCTGCACCTGCTGCTGCTGCTCCTCCTCTCCTCCTCCTACTACTACTACGACGCGACGACGACGACGAAACACCACCACCACCACCACCACCACCACCACCACCACCACCCCACCGCCGCCGCCGCTGCTGCTGCTGCTATCAGCAACAACAAAAACAATAGCAATAATGATAAAGATGATGGTGATGATAATGATTGCGGTGATAATTAAAAACAACAGTGATGAATGTAGGGGCTAATACTAACTGGGATGAAACTTCTACTACTACAACTAATAATAATAATATACTGCTACTGCGGGCAGCGACTGCAGCTACTGCCTCTGTTATTGATAATAATGATAATGATGATAATAATGCTACTATTACTACGACTGCTACTTCTACTCATGATGATAACAACAATATAACAATAGTAATAATAATAACAATACTAATAATAATGATGGTGATGATGATAACAATGATAATAATAAAAATGAGGATGATGAGGATGATGATGATGATATTGATAATAATAGTAAATAAGAAAATATTGATAATGATAAAAATGAAAAATAGCAAGAAAGAAGGACCAACTGAACATAGAGTGTTTTCACGCGCAGATCCGAGTGAGATCATCAATGGACGAACAGGCATATCACAACCCCCTCCCTCACCTCACCCCCCCCTCTTCCCTCTACCACAGCACGTGGAACACATGACACGCCTAACTACACAGACCATCGACTACACGCCCGCCGTCCCCTTCCCACAAGAACAACGCGTGCCTGTGGATCGGGCACTGAGACCAAGCATCTCATTCTCTCATCCACCCACATTGCATAGCCACAACATCATCAACCCAGGTTTCCCCAGCGAGTTTCCCCCTCACATGCATACGCAAGGGCATCAAAAAACCCACGGTCCCCCCGTCTGAGTCCCATGAATCTATGTAGCGCAGTGCGTGTTTCTTCATGGCGAGCACCAACGCTAACACCTTAATTTGACAATGAATTAATATTCAGATAAATAATGGTTCTATGGAAAATTGATGTAACAGTTTCCCAACACACACACTCACAGCACACACACACACACACACACACACACACACTACACACACACCCACACACACACACACACATACTCACACACTTCCCAACACACTCACACACACAACACACACACACATTCATACAACGTGCCGCGCCCGCGCACTGGGTGTAAGGGAGCAATAGCCGCACTTTGCGTTGGCTTCACCATCATTGTGGATTACGTCCCTTTAACTGCATACCTGCTTTCCTATCTACAAAAACAACCCATACCACCAACGCCCCCCCCCCCCCGCCCCCCCCCCCCCCCTCTCCCCCGCCTTTTTTCTTTCTGGTCCTGAGAATAAGCATAATTTTTTTCTAACCACCAAAAAAGAACAACACCACAACACAACAACACACACACATCACACACACACACACACACACACACACACACACACACACACACATATATAATTAATAATATATAAAATATAAATATAATATATATACATATATATATATAAATATAAATATATAATATATATATAAATAATATATATATAATATCAAATATATATATATAAATATATTATTGAATTAATAAACAAAGCTATGCTCCTATTCTTAGATTGAAGAAAATTCTTCAATCTAAGACATAAGAGCAAGCATTGTTTATATTCATTATTTCTTGCAGTCAATGCAACACCAAGCAGCTCTGTTAAGTTGCTGGAACGGTGCGGTACTTATCCTTGAATGTATAGTTTGTTATATTCTTTATATATAAATATATAGATATAAATATTATATATATATATAATATATGTATCTATTATCTTTTTATTTCTCCTCTCTCTCTCTCTCTCTCTCTCTCTCTGGGGCTGGGGTTCCCTCACCACTCTCTCTCCTCTCTCTCTATAAATATATATATATATTATAATAACTTGTGTTTTGTTGTGTGTGTGTGTGTGTGTGTGTGTGTGTGCGTGCGTCTGCGTGCGTGCGTGGTGCGTGCGTGCGTGCGTGCGTGTGTGTGTGTGTGTGTGTGTGCGCGCTGCGTGTGTGTGTGCGAGCGGCGCGCGTTCCTGGTTGTGTAATACAGATATAGAAATAGCTAGAGAGAGAGAGACAGAGTCCAAGACAGAAGACAGAGAGAGACTGTGACATTGTATGAAGACTTGTACTGCAATGAAGAAAAGGTTCACACATCTTCTCAATGCTGCTTCTGGGCCTTAAAACTTGCTGGACAAGTAGCAAACAATTCCCCAGTTTGTGAGAGTCGTTTGCTAAATCTAAAACATACAATTTACGCGTAGACGTTAACATATTTGTCACAAGGCTTTCACAGCAGTCGGAAAAAATGACTTGCAAAGCCTCAAATTAAGCAATAAATCCTACACAGAACCCATTAGCTACGGAGGAACCAAAAAAAAAAAAAAAAAAAAAATATCAATCCTTACGTACAAAACATACATGCCAAAAGCAACAACGTCTAGCCTCTTGTAAACTCTTGCAGTGAGACTGCCTCATCAGCCTTTGCCCCAGCATTCGACTAACGAAACTCTAATTCATGACCACAAAACAGAACACACACGGACTGACTACTACCTTAATAAATTAATGAGAAACGATAATAATAAACATAACATCTGAATGGCAT
>JAFLJL010016380.1:0-17021 GCA_018398815.1 Conus ventricosus
ATTGTGTATGAATTTTTCAGTTTGTTCTATTAATTTTTTTAGGTAGGATTGTGGATTGGAAAATGGTATGTTTTTTGACTGTCTAAAATTGATTTCTTCCATTTTAAAATCTTTTAGTCATAGTGCTCAACGTGAGGAGCGATTAAGATCAATGTGATTAAAATACCTAAAACGATTTTTAGAGTGCTCACCCCTTGGGAGCAACATTTGTTAAAATAAGGTATTAAAATGATCAATCAACAAATTTTGTTTCGAGCGCGTTGCGCGTCCATCAGATGTTTTTGGGGTTGGCCCACCGCCGATGATATATAGCGTGTGGGGCTCACTTTGCGGTTGTTTTCACGTGCGGTTGGCTGCACGTGTTTTTTTGGGGGCTTTTCAGTTTTTGTTTTAGATGTGGTTTCACTAACCACGATTTCCCATTCATCCTGCAGTTGTTTTTACTATTTCTGTTTTGGTTTTAATTGCTAAGTGTGGTTTGCATAGTATTAACCATTTTTCAGTTAAACTAAGATTGCACCTTTTTTGAAACATTGCTGTAAATGGTGTTGCTCTTTTTATGAATTTTCCAGGATATATTGTAGCTTGTTTTTGCGTCTTTAAGTTTCCAGATATATTTGCTCATTTCTGTTTGGTTTTTATATTTTTCGTTTATTAAATGACTGTTTTGTGGTTTGCATATCTTGTTTTGAAGTGGTTTTCATGATACCCTATATATGTATCTTTTTTCATTTTCTGATGTCACAGTTACCTGGTATACATGTTGTTGTGAAGACATTTATTGTCTAGTGGGCCGCTCTTTCTGGTGCAATTGCAAGATTTCCTTTCTTTCCACCCTTCTTGACTGTGTTGATTTCATTTTGTTGGATGCGAGAGAAACTAATAAATGTCCATTCCTAGCTTTTTACTGCCCTCAATAATTTTTCGGCAGTAAAAAGCTATAATAAACATTTATTAGTTCTCTGACAAGTAAGACCCTTCACACTGAAGTAAAAATGAAAAACCATCACACATTCTCTTTCAATAACCAAAAAAAATAACGAATTTTTACAAACAAAACATACTGTTAAGGATTATCCGTTTTCATACTAATTTTACTAAACTTTTCCCAGATTTCAGTTTTGGCTTAATCCTAATGTTTTTCTGATCATTTTCAATAACATCATATCTCGCAGGACATTCATCAAAAGAGTCTCTGGTCTTTCATGAAAATAAACTACAGTCTTTAACTGCTCTAAATCTTTTAAAACTGAGTTATATTTGACATAAAATCCACACACTTATCCAGCATGTCTTCCACTAAAAGCTAGTTTTGATAAAAGTTTTCTCTTTTTAACATATGTCTCAAGTCTGCCGAACAGTCATCTATAATAAATAGTGTCTGCGTTCATTCAACAGTTTATAAAACTGTTTCAAACACTCAATCAGTTTTATGCTGGGATCAACTAAAAATATGTTATCATCTGTCCATATAAACATCTATGATAATATGCTTTGTTCCATTAAGTGTTGGACAGAAAAATCACAAAATATACAAAAAAAATAGCGATAAACTGTTTGTAATAAGTCAAGGACAAATATTGTTTTTTTCCGCAATCCAGTGCATTCCCACAAATCAATGACAATGAGGAGCTTTTGTCAAAAAGTTTTAACTGCGCCATGGTTTTTATAACAGAATTTAATCCTAATCCAGTTATTATGTTTATCATACTCTCTGTCAAAAAACTTTGTTTCAGTTACTAAAAACCCATGAGGCCTAAATGTTAAGATTAATCCAATTCAGTTCTGAAAGATTGTTTCTATTTATCCAACCTGATTGTTGCTTGTTGTTATGGTCTTAATATCCTCACCATGTGAAGAACGAACGACGGTAAATTTTTTGGGGGGGGGGGTTTTTTTGGGGGGGGGGATTTAAGACTTTAAAACGTCTAAGTTTTGCCAGCTAATCTTAATTCCTTTTATAAGGACGTCACTAACGCCACAACCCCATCCTCTCCACATCTTTAAAACAGAAAATTTTCCAAATATCATTGTGAACGAGTCTCCTAATTCCCGCGCGAATGAACTGTAATTTTAGTAGAAGCTTCCTTTTATAACCGTTTTCTTTCTGTGAGGAGTAACTGTTTTTTTCCCATACGGCGTTATTATCAATCTCTTTCCCGACTATTGTCCTCAGCATAAGACTTTACAGTAAAGGACCTGAGTTGAATGCTTTTCTGAAACTTTTTTGACGGCTAAAAAATGTAAATGGGCTTATGAATTCAAATTTTAATTCCATTCTAAATATGGTTCTAAGTGCCATTTGCTGTCAGTTTTCGAACTATTGGGGGTATTCATAACTGGGCCCAGCATATTTGCTCACTACATTGCGGCAGTTTGCACTAGTTTAGAAACTTTTTGTTGTCCGCCAACCGCTTTGCGTTATAATCGCCATCCTTTAGTGTACTCAACCCATACAAACGCCTATCTCACCGTTTTGTTCAAAGCCGCAACGTCCTGCAAGTCTTTTTAAATCTAAGTTATAACACCTCACAGGCGCTAATGTAACTCCTGGTTCTTCTGCCCCCGCGACATTATTTTTTAGAACAACTATTATTTTATTTCAAAAACAAAGTGCCGGTTATCAACTTCACGACTTTCCCTGATTTGTCAGCAATTTTATTAAAAAATTTAAAAAAATGATCCGACCCTCCCACAAACTAATCGTTTAAACTGTAAATTAGGGAAATTGTATAATTTCATAATCCCAATATCTGCTTTCCCTATGAAGAGCTCTAAACAGTTGAGGGCCTTCCAATCATATAATTTTTTCATCAGTGCTCAGCTCACCAATATGAACATAGAGTAATGAATGTTAGAAAATGCCAAGATCGAAGCGGGTTTTCTCCCTCATAAGTGTTTTGTTTGATCGCAACTCTAAAACTATGAATGGACCGATCGGCAGTTGTAAAGCTAACATTTTAAGCTAGCTCTTCAATCAAAATAGTACCCTACTTCTTCTTCTTCCGCTTAAAGTCAACAATTGTTTTCAGATTCGCATTGTTAAGTTATTGAGATAAATGTCAAAGTAACTCATTGCTTCTTTTAGTGAGCAAAACCCGTAATAAACCATCAGGTATGGTTACTGGCTAACTAATTGTCCTCTATTATTAACTTTTAATCTTATTATTCTCCTTGGAATCGAGTTTTATATAAAACCATACACTTTGTAAAATATTTCATGAAGTACAACCATACTGGTTCCGCAATTGTAATCAATAGCATGTTCTAAAAATTAAGGGCGTCTTGAGTGTTATTGTTACAAACATTTTTTAAACGAATAAAAATGAGTGCATTCAATATACTAAAGCAAAATATTCTGTTGCCCACTACAATCTAAAAATATAACAACTGAAACTCTTGACATTTCTGGTGACTCCAGTCTGACGCCTTTCAAGTAAAGGTTAGTACTCCATTGAAGAGCGATCTAACCTCCTATTAAAAACGACCCGCATCCCGAAAGTGTGGTTTAAGTCATCCGATGCAGTTTATCAGAACCAGTTAAACTTTGCTGTGTTTTGTGCATCAAACTGGTGTGGAAGTGTCGTTATGCTGATCACTTAAATCATCCTAATCCTTGGTGAGGTCAGTGTACAGTTTCATTTTCTATACACTTCAGGCGTATTTTGACTGAACTGCAAGCTCCATTACCAACACAAACCGTTTTATCCATTTCAGTCAACAGAATAGACATGAAGCCTTTTGAAAGGAATTGTAACGAATTCAAATATTAAGGCCAAGACAGACTTTAGACAAAAGTTGGATCTAATCATGGTTTAGGCACCCCCTTTCTTTTTTGGGGAGTGCACAGAAAGTTAACTATGACTGAATCCTCCTTACACATCTTTCTCTAAAAGCACAGCTGTTCCTCTAGGTCCATAGAGCAAGAGCATAAACAGCAGACAACATATGATATAGACACTTCTAAGGCCTCACTAAAGCAGGAATTAGAACGAATAAACCCCCCCGAACTCTGTTCGTACTTACGTTTTGGTGTTTGCTAGTTCGCAGCACAAACGAGATCGAGCATAACAGATCCTTCTACTGGCCCTTTGATGCACAAAAACAATACTAGCAAATTTAGAGGACGGCCCATTAATTCTACAGTTATTTGCCTTCAAGTATTAAAAGGTAACAACATGTTTTACAATACGCAAGATCGAAAGTAGACTTGCTGTTGGCTCTGGTTTTATACAGCTGCCATACTGACTCAGCTTCCAGTATGGAACAATAATAAACTACAATAGAAATCCTTGTGGCAGGCATGAACAGAAAGTCGAAAAACGAAATAAATTCTGAGCCAGGTAATATATGCAAGCATTAAACAAACAAGTCGACTCCTTACCCCCAAGAATAAGTCCAACCAATCCCCGTGGCCCCCAAAGCCCGAAGGCCGTTGAAGAAGTCAAAAAAAAATAATGACCCTGCATATGAAAAGGCAGCGCTATTTTTTGGATGAACTTGCCTGGGATTACTTGGTCTGTACTCTTACTAAAAAATAACCCCCTATTAAAGAGAAACAATGGCCCATAAGTGCTCCACCATAAACTACTACTTTGGGCTGGGAAGGAGACAAAAGCCCAGCTAATAACACCCCCTAATATAACCCGGATAAAGAGTCTTATAGCTTTACCGCTATTTTTTTAATAAACCCCAAGATATCAAGCTTTTTTTACCCATGATGTGAGCAGGCGTGATGGAGGCATGGCGGTGGAGGCACTGACCCAGAACCGCACCGCCTGAATAGCCATCACCAGTTGTACTTATTGTCAATCCTAAGGCCGTTAATAACCGTACTAATGTGACTCCTTGCTCGCAAACCGTGCGTATTCGTTCTGCTAGCGTTTGTCTTCATATAAAATCTTTGGGATATTTTCTCTTAATCCTGCCACTTGAGTTTCGTAATTGTTCTCGGTTAGTAGACAACACTTCTAGTCCTTCTGATCTTTCCTTGTTCAAGATCTTTTAGTCTTTGGTTTTCTTTTCTTTAATATCATGCCTAAAAAAGTTTTTTGGCGTCCATCACCCTCACGAGTTTCTTTTTCTCTTTTTATATCCTCATCTATTTCACCCAGTTTGCTAAATTGTTTGTTAATTCGCCTCTGATGCTTCTCAAAGCATGATCAAAGCCGTTTATTTCTCGCATGGGTAGCGGGGAATCATTAATTGTTTTTAATGCTGTTTCTTCTGAAAACCTGGTTACTGCTTGCATTATTTTGTCCGCTGTTTGGAGATTAAATCTTTTAAGTTCCAGTTTTGCATTTGGCTATCCTCTGGGAGTTCCTGTATGAGGTTTTGACGTTAGCAACTGCCTCCCTATCTAATTTTGGTTAGCAATGCTAAGGCATTTGTACCTCATAGGGATCTTGCCCTAATTGTAACCTATGCATAAAACTTGATGGGTTTCTCGTTTACTTAAGCAGAACATTCTCCCTTGATCGTTTTTTCACATACAAATGGCCATCATCTTTACTTCAAAACATTAGGTCTAGAATTCGGGGGTTTTTAAGCCTAAACTTTTTGTAAAATGCTCCGACCGTACTTTCTGTTAATTCACGCCGCATGAGGCCGCTGAGCGATGCCATATCAAAAAGGAGCCGTTTCACCTCATGTCGTCTCCTACTGCATAAACAGCAGAACGTCTTCGCCTTCAATGCCTGCCATGTTTCTTTACTAAAAACTTTTTATTTGGTTTATAAAAAAATTCACAAACATAGGCTCGAATCTTGACCCGCATAGAAGATGAAAGAGCCGCTTTGGCTTGAAGGAAATAAGCGGAATATTACTGTTCCAAATACTCCGTCTACTATTGATGCGGATCAAATTCTTACTGTCAAATTTCCAGACCTAGAGCGGATGAAGTGAGTGTGCCAGCTCTGGCGCGTCTTTACTTTCAAAATAGAAACTCACTTCAACAACAGACCCCAACAGGACAGTTGTACAGAAATTTGGGGCGGCAATCGTTAAAAAAAATTCTATAAAACTTGAGGGACAAAGAAATATTGTCTTTACATAATGCAGACAGATTTTTAACCCTATTCTGAACTATGGCTAACCGGGAACGAAAGGCTGATCTCTTTCAATGATCGAAATGAAGAAGCACTAAACTTAGAATAGGCGCTGAAGATGCTAAAGACGGCAAAAGGTTTGTAGACGTAAGTTATGCGTATGAAAATCGCTGTTTCATACCCTAGATTTTTGAGTTGTTTATAAGCGCATCCCCCATACTTTCAGGACCATTAAAAATCAGATTGTCATATGAACTAACTTTTAATGACTACAAAATATGTTATTTCTACAACAACCGAAGCAAAGTACACAATTTCTGACATCTCGTTGAGAGGTTTTACATCGTTAGCAACCCTAATATTACCAAGTCAGATCGAGCAACAATATCAGTCAAAAATGAGCAATATATTTCGAAAGAGTGATTTTCATTCTAAATTATTCCTAAAAGGCAGGCAGACACTATATGGAATTTTAGTTTAGTGCCGCAGCAAGATCGAATTTAAAAAGGTAATTTATGCTCTGTGAAATGAAAGAACAATGCCAAAAGACAACTGAAAATTTTTGTTAATCCTACAAATAACGAAAGTGCAATGTACACTTGAGGGTAGTTCCTAACCAAATCTACGCTATCGTGCTTAAACCTTATCAGCATTTGATGAAATTAGAAAACTGTTTGGGGGTGGGAGGTGTAGAAAGTATCCAACAGTTTGACCTTGTGTCTAAAGATTCTACATCTTCACAGTGTTAGACTTGATCATTAATTAACAACGAAATACGGTTTATGGATTGACCTAACAACGGAGGATAAATCAGTTACATGAGCGGGAGCGCAGTTAGAGACATAATAAACATTCAATTGATAAAGAAAAATAGGCCGAAAACCACTTAACGTGTATTTTTTTTATATAAGATCGCAGCTGAATATTCAAGATAACAATTAAAAGATATACAATACTAAATTATTTTTATTTTTAAAAACTGGCGGGTTGGTTTATCCAAATGCGCCCTACACGCAGAGTCACCAAAAGAAGGGATATAGACACCCCTATCATAAAAACCTTCAGATTAACAAACATTACGCAAATGGAGGAAACAACAAAAACTAGAGCAAGACCTTTCAATTACCGCCAATACCAAACAGGTATTCTGCTGCCTTAATAACAGTACATATGTTATAATACTGGAGCATTCACTCTAAGTGCTCTATCGCAAACAAGTGTAGCCTCTTAGCAACAGTGTTGGTGCGCCCGCCGCTTTACCTCTAGCGGGTGTCCTTTTAGCTCTTGGCCTGTTTTCATTAGCCTGTAAGTGCTGCTGGCAAAAAATAAAACTAAACGCCAAAACACACACTATGGTTCAACTAATAACACTAAACCTAGCTCGTTTCAAACTGACAATAAATAAAGCGCTAGTGACTCAAACATCACGGATGAAGAATTTAGTCGTATCAGGCGATTTTGATGACAATAAAAGACAAAAGTTTGATCTTCAAAAAAAGTGCAAGGGCAGTTTTTCTCAACAGCTAGACGCACGACAGATGAAAAAGAGAATGTTTTAAAAAAAAGTAAACGAGACATTAAACTCTGTTTAAACACTCACATTAACAACATCAAGGGCTTTATACTTAAGTTTTATGAGTCCAAGCACAAAAAGACCGTTATACTGATTTCTGATTAAGAATTTGTATTTTAAATTAAATAAAAATTTTTCAGTTAGAAAAGACAGCATAACATGGATAAGATATATGAAGCACAGACGAATTGTTTGGGAAGAGCGTTTTGTCAAAAGCTTAAATGATATCAGTCTAAGTCCAATGATCCAACAAACGTACAGCAAGAGTTGCTCATGCTATTTCTCAAGTTCCACGTAAACTAACAATAGACCCGCCAGTTAAAGTATGTAGCTGTTTTAATCCGACTATATAACAATAAATGAAAAAATCTAGAAGTCAGGGTCTCGACGCAACAACAGTTTATTCTTTCTCATAATGACTTAACACCTGGTTGGGCAACCCACTGCTTACACGTTATGATGTGGCCGCTGAAGAAGCCAAAATGAAGCACTGCTGATCGCACGGGCGAAGTCTAGAGATACATTACAACAGCAAAGTATGCACCGATTGTAGGCAAGTCTTACTTTCCACTACCTCAGCATTAGTTGCAAAAAGAGCAGTTCTAACATAAAGAATTCAGGACGACAATGATTTAATGTGGTGAGTTCTTCAAGGCTGCATATACGTCCGCAAAACGCAGAGAAAGTATCTAACTATCAGCCTTACATCAATGATCTTAACTTTAGTGAATATCCTTTCCTGTTAGCGTTTGACAAAAATTGATCATTGAAGAACTCAACAAACCAATAACTGTTTAATGTTCTACACATGGGATAGGAACAACATATGGCGCCCTATTAAGTGTCTAAAGACAGCCCAACAATAGTGACCGGCAAACCATGTGAGACTTACTACTGAAGTTTTTCACAGCAGGGCTACACATTAACACATTGAGACGACCATGAGTAACCTAACGCAGTCATACTCAAAAAATCATGCAAACAAAATTCTTGTAGAAATGTTTAACAAAGAATCCATCCTTTCAAGCCGCGCTTGAACATAAAAACATTGTAAAAGATCTGTAGACTGAATACAGAACTAAATTACGCCCCTGCCTGATCAAAAGTTAGTTTTAATAACGGAAACACGGCAACAAGTCCCAAATATTGTTTACGCAGACTTCGAGTCCGGCTTATTGTTCTTATGACGGGCCAACCACAGAAACTTCCGAAAACAGTCCTTAATGAGTAATCATCAGATCTGTTCATATTGCCCATTTTTTCCCCCCCCCCCCCCCCCCCCCCCCCCCCCCACCCCCCCCCCCCTTTTTTTTTTTTGGGGGGGGGGGGGGGGTTTCTTTTTTTCCCCTTTTGGGTTTTGCCCCCCCCCCACCTTTTTTTTTTTTTTTACACCCCTGGGGGGGGGGGGGTTTTCCCCCACCCCCCCCCTTTTTTTTTCATTAATTGTCAGTCGAATGGCGTCATTCAACCAGAATTAATATGAGCCAATGAGCATTTACAGCGTTAACGCATGCAGTAAGATAAAAATGCGTAACGCCTTTTCAAATAATCTAAACTTATCTGAAATCATAATTGGCCCGAGACCAAGAACATATTCTTAGCCACACATGTTGGATTTTGGTTTAGGCCTCTCCTCAGAACACGGGACTATCCGTACAGTAAAGACCATGATCAAATTAGTGGAAATTCAGAGGAGCATCCACATAAAGGCAATCTTCAACTAAAGTTTGACCAAAGACATGGAAGACTGCCGCATCTTCTTTTCATAACTTGCGAGGTTACGACTCCCATCTTATAATGAAAGCAGTAACCAGCGACTTTAGAGTAACATGCATTGCACAGTCATCAGAAAAGTACATGTGTTTCACTTTAAATAACATGTCTTTCTACGACTCTATGCAACACATGATGGGATCATTAGAGTCACTGGCTATGTCCTTAAAGTCCTGCCCAATAACAGAAGAATATTTTGACCCAACACTTGTTAGAAAGGGCGTTTACCCTTATGAATACATGAACAGTTGGGAAAGGTTTGATGAAGATACACTTCCTCCTAAAGGCGCGTTCTTTTCTAGTCTTAGAGGAAAGGGCATTAGTGATTCTGATTACCAGCATGCTCAAGATGCGTGGCAGAAGTTAGACTGTAAAACGATGGGAGACTATCATGATGCATACTTGATGGCCGATACATGTTTGTTGGCGGACGTCTTTGAAAATTACAGGAAGACCTGCATGAAACATTATAGCCTGGATCCCGCGCATTACATTTCTGCGCCCGGGATGAGTTGGGACGCTTTTTTAAAAGATACTGGAGTACAGATTGATTTATTGTCAGATTTACCAATGATTCAGATGATTGAAAACGGATTGCGGGAGGAATTAGTATGGCGTCGCATCATTACTGTAAAGCAAACAACAAATACCTAGATGATTATGATCCAAGTAAAAGGTCTAACTATCTTATGTATTTAGATGCAAACAATCTGTATGGATGGGCTATGGCGCAATCACTTCCACTACGCAACTTTGAAATGTACAAAGGCGGCGGTACAAATAATGTGCAAAGAGCATTAAAGTGGTTGAGCAGATTGACGCCAGATCAACAGCGTGGTTTCATTCTAGAAGTTGACTTAGAATATCCTCAGGAACTCCATGACCTGCATAATGACTATCCATTAGCAGCAGAAAGTCTAAAGATGGCAAAAACAGAGCCGCCTAAACTTGTGCCTAATCTTCGAGGCAAAAAAATTATGTCTGTCATTACAGACTTCTACAATTTTATTTAAGACATGGTTTAAAGTTGACAGCAGTTCATCGTATAATTGCTTTTGATCAAGAACAGTTCATGAAACCATACATCATGAAGAACACTGATCTTAGAACTAAATCCACAGATGCTTCAGAAAAAGACTTTTTCAAGCTAATGAACAACAGCTGTTTCGGAAAGACTATGGAAAATCCGCACAAGCGTAAAGATGTTAGATTGGTCACCAGAGAGAACGAAGCAATTAAGCTGACTTCAAAACCAAATTATCAGGACTTCAGAAGATTTCATGATCAGCTTTTTGGCATAATGATGAAGAAAAAGAAAGTCAAATTGGACAAACCTGTATTTATTGGGTTTACTGTTTTAGAATTATCAAAGCTTTTGATGTTAGAATTTCTTTATGACTACTTTAAGCCCTTGTATCCTGAGTCCAGAGTACTTTACACAGATACAGACAGTTTTGTTATAGATATTCCTACTGAAGACATCTATAAAGACATGGAATTAGAAGTAGCTAAAGGCATGCAGGATGGTACGACACATCTGATTATCCTAAAGATTCGCCTTTGCATTCAACCGTTAACAAAAAGGTTTTAGGAAAGATGAAGGATGAATTATCTGGAGGAGTGATCAAGGAGTTTATTGGTTTAAGGTCTAAAATGTACAGTATTTCGAGCCAGGAGAAAACCATTAAGAAAGCAAAGGGAATATCTCGCAGTGTTGTGCAGTCAAACATATCACATAACAACTACAAAGAAGCATTGTTCAATAAACATACTTTTCATCATGACAACGTAAAACTACGATCTAATCTACATGAGATCAACACAACAGTTGTAACAAAAAAGTCATTAGATAGAACAAACACAAAACGAGTATTTGTTGATCCAGAGTTTTCATATGCAATTGGGCACTGGAGAACGGCATAATTATATTTCTTCTTCACCGAAGAGTTTATATTCGGGTTCATATTTTTCCTGAAATTTATCTAGAAAATCAATCATATCATCTTCCAATTCATTCAAATTTTTTCTCATGTTTGCTTGACGTGCTCGAATTTTTTTTATTATTTCAAGATATTCTTTTTCCCATTTTTGATAGTCAAAATTTGGGATTTTGGGCTGTAAGTGATCTGGATGCAGTGCCATGTGTCGATGAATCCTCGTAATTGTTTCTTTAACAGCAGAATACGTATCATATGATTCTCGCGTTAATTCCTTAATAGCAGAACACGCATCATATGATTCTCGTATTAATTCCAAGTTCTCTTCATTTATCGTTCTTGCTTCATTCTGAGCTTCCTTCTCCATTTTAGACTTAAATATATTTATGTAAATTAAAAATTAATTAGCAACTGGAACTGTGTCTGGTGGATTATCTGCAGTTCTTCCTTCACAAAAGATCTTTGAGGAGCTGGTTGTTTTGTTGTGTCAGTTTCTCATAAATAATACACAGGCGGATTCATTTTTACAATTCTTTTTATTTCATATGGATCAACACTCCAAACCGGATCGGTTGCCCTGATGCGAGTGTCCCCTTCTGCTTCCCCCGGTAAATAAAGGTACCTTACTTTAAACCAAACGGTAATAGTTTGCTGGGTGTACTGGAGTCTTCAGCAACATTTATTGTTTGTTTTTTGATTGCTTGTACTGGTTTTAGCCCTTTAAATTCTTCATTATTCATTGCGCGCAAAACTGAGGGCAGTCTTCTAACCCATTCTGTGTTGCGAGAATTGTCAATCAGCTCTCTGTGATACTGGTAGGAAAAAAGTCTTTCGGATAACTGTTTGTTAAAGTTTTCAACTAAAGCCTGTGATCTGTGAACTCCTGGAATGCCTCTTTTAATGGTAACTCTATGTTTTAACAATAATTGATTCACTTGGCCTTTAAATTCTTTTCCATCATCGACTTGAATCATGCGAGAATAAGTTAGCGGGCCTCGTTGGTATATCAGTTGTATGGCAACAGCAACAGCAGAAGCACTCTTTTGTGTTAATGGTTCTGCATCTTTGTATCTTGAAGCTATGTCAATGACTGTGAGTGCGTACTTAAATCTTTTTCGTCTAATCGTATCATGGGGTAAATATAGAAGATCCATTTGATGGGTGTCGTTCGGTATTGTATTCACAAAGTGCGGTCTTTGTATTCGTCTAGGTGCAGGTAAATAAATTTGCCAAATCGCTTGTTTAGATAACCATTCCTTTGCTGTTTGTTCACTGACTCCCGCTGCTTGGCTTAGCTTTTTTATTGCCGTGATTCCCTTCCAATATCCTTTTGGCGAATAATAGATTTTGTCCATTTTATTCAGCCAATATTATGGGCAACAAAATACACAACGGTCATACCAAAGACAATAAACACGATTTCTTGCATCTTTTGTTTTTCTGATGGTTGATAAAAGTCACTGAATTTTGGTGGGGGCAATTTCTCGATTGGTTTGCCTGTTACAAGATAATATTCTTTTATTGCTTGGTCAACGTCTTTAAATGTGTAAGCCGCATGTCCCTGTTTTTTCAGTTTGTCGTTAATAAAATTTAACTGCTCAATTCTCTGCTTTTCATAGTTATCTTGTGCTGCGGCTAGTTGCTCCATAGCTTTGTTATGTCTTTTTCTCTCGCCGTCATCCCGCAGTTTACTAAATGCGTAATTACTTCCGCTAAAAGCAAGCGCATTAACCACAGCGCCACCTATCAGCATTACGAGTGAAGCCATTTTTATAAATGTATTTTTTTAATTTTACATATTAATACTGTCAGGAATTATTCCTTGCTTAACTAGAAAATCTTTCGTAGCAAACGAAGCTGTAATGATAGCAATTAGCTTTGCTGAATCCTCAAAGTCTAGCTTGCCAAGATCTGCCGGTTTTATTTTTAACAAGCTTTTACCAATCATTGTGTATCCTACACTTAGGCCTCCAATAACAGCAGAATGGTATACAAGGTTGGTAACAGTCTTTTCGGCGCTCATTTTTAAACACAAAATAATAATTATAATTAATAAAAAACATGAACACCGATGATCTGCTACAGCTACAGGGCAGCCTAAACCTTCCTGAACTTATGAGTACAAATGATCAAGTTGATGACTAAGCTATTATGCCCCAAAAGGAGAGGTTGTATTCTTTGGCAGCATGCGGAAAAACAAAACAGTTCCTCGGCAATGAATTCAGCATAGAACAGATTCAACAGATGTCGCCACAAGACATTATAAAGTATCATAACAGGTATGAAGCGCAACTAGGATCAAGAATGGTAAAAAGTGTCGGGCAAACGGTTCTTAGTTTGTTCACTAAACTAGTAGGCCGATTTGTTCCCATTGATTCTGAACAAGATTTTATGTATGATTTAACGCAGGATCCAGTTTTAACAAAGTCATTAGAGTCTCTAGGATGTGATCTGTATTACAGATTTGGAACATTATTATCGCCGCTAATCATGGGATTAATTACTTTTAATCATATAGATTTTATTTCCCTTCAAAATGACCGAGCCAGAAAATCATCAGAATCAGAATCAGAAAACATTGAATCAGGTGGAGAAAGTAACCAGTAAAAATCCTGGACGCGTTGCAGCAGGAAAAAAATTAGCAGAGTGGAACAAACAAAAAAAATTACAGTTACAATCACAGATTATAGCCCATAATGAAAAAGTGCTAGAGCCGCAGCCAGTTGTTTCAATGCCGGCTTTAAAAACGCCAGAACAAGTTGATTCAAGGCCTACAACAACAGGGTTGCCTACACCGCCAAAGTCTT
The DNA here is from genome assembly GCA_018398815.1 of Conus ventricosus. Taxonomy (NCBI): domain Eukaryota; kingdom Metazoa; phylum Mollusca; class Gastropoda; order Neogastropoda; family Conidae; genus Conus; species Conus ventricosus. The sequence goes on from JAFLJL010016380.1 coordinate 14,138, forward strand.
CATATTTTCTTAAAGCAATTGTCATTTTTGGCGGCATTGCTGTTGGGGGCGGTTATTACGGTTATAAAATATAAACAAAGACAACAAAAACCAAAGCAGTCCAAACAATCTCAACCACTAAATACAAAAGCCGAACACAAAAGCATGCCAGAACCGCCAACAACAAAAGATCATTTTGATCCATTTCAGATGCAATAATACTTTAAGAACTTAATAAATAATTATAAGTTGACTTAAATAAGAACTTGGTTGTACTTAGAGGATGACTTAGTTATGAACTTGAGGTGACTTAAGTTAAGAACTTGAGGTGACTTGATCAAGAACTTATTAAGAACTTGAGGTGACTTGAGTAAGAACTTAATTAAGAACTTAGAAGTGACTTGAGTAAGAACTTAGAAGTGACTTAAGTAAGAACTTGAGGACAACTTGAGTAAGAACTTAAAAGTTACTTGGGGATGACTTGAGTAAGAACTTAGAAGTAACTTAAGTGTGTGCATGCGTGAGGTGGGGGTGGGCGGGGTGGGGTGGGGCAGGGGGTGTGCATGCGCGCGACTTTGATTATTTATAAGAAACGGATGTTCAGAATATATTATATTTATTATCAGTAAAACAACAAAACAACAACAATGACAGCAGCGACAACAACAATAACAGCATATATACAAGCACGATCGCACGCACACACGCACGCACACACACACAAACATTTAAGAAATAGGGAGGTGCTTGCATGGGAAAATGTGAAAGGATTTTATGGTTCGCGCTTAAGCGCCGTAAATTCAAGCCGGCTGTCGGTCTCTCTGTCAACTGAAGATTATTCAAAGCGGCCACCAAGTGCATTTATCAAAGCTTGATTTAATAAAAAAGACAGTTGAATAAAGTACACTCTGTGGCCGCCTGGAAAGGCAGCCTTTGAAGCAGGGCGTTGAATAGGAGCATTGAAGCAAGTGGAGCAAGAAAAAGTTGAAGCAGAGCCCCGGTTATGCATAACCGTTATTTTTAGAATCATGTCATTTCCCCTTGCTGGGTGGTTTGTGACAGGTGCTCTACTGTGAATGTTGCTGCTCCAAGTCGGTTGGCACATGTGGAATCTGTTTCCAGTAGTTGGCATATTCTGGAACCTGCAGCATGACTTTAATTGCGTTCAGTCTACTAAGGAAGAAGTTTAAAGGAAGTCCAACACAAAAAAACTGTTTAAATCCAAAAAGTACACTTGCAAGTGCACGCAGTTTTCTAGCGTGGTCATCAGAATATCCAGTTTTTTCCTTCAACCAGTCTACCCAATGTTGCTGTATTTCCCCCTGTTTTTGCCGAGTCTCATGCCAATCTTTACACAAATTCAAAAAATTCCCAAATTGAATGTAGATCATGATAGTTTGTGCATCTTGCCTTCGAATGTTCCTGACCCCTCTTTTCAGTCTGTTGATGATTTCATCTTCACTTTCAGGTTGTTAAATAGGCTATCTGTAAATACCTCTCTTGTTATTTTTTTTTCAATGTCAGCTTTGTTTGCAAGAAGGTATTCATGAAGTTCTGCTGGAGTTGAAAATTCTTTCCTGCTCTTTTTGATTGTACCTTCCCTTTCTTTGAATAAAGCTTCAAGTTTTCTTTTGGGGTTTTTTGGCAGTTTCTGCGGTCCATGCAGTTGAGCTTGGGTAACAACATCTTTCATTTTTCGAAAGTAAACAAAATATTCATGCAACAGCAGCTTTTCTTCCTCAGTCCAATTGTAAGATGGAGGTGGCAATGTAAATGCAGTAGATGACTGAGGTATTGGTTGTTGAGTAGGTTCAGTACTCATGATTGGGAAAATAAGTGGCGTTTCTTGAATAGAATAATCCAACAGAGCTTGATGTGCAGCGTTTGAACCTCTAATTTCCTGTGCTAATTCTTGTGAAGAAGGACTACCTAGTAAATCCCTCTCTTCTTCTGAAAAAATGCTATCTTGAGACATGGAATCAATCAGCAAAGTTTAAAAGCCACAACGCTTTCCTGACTGGAAATCACACACAGTCACGTCTACACAGCACACCAACCCAATGTAAAAATGACAGCTAGGTTCAGTTGCTAACAACACAAGTGCTGGGCGAAATGGCGTCATATCCAGTCACGCGGTATTGCACCTTGCCAAATCAGAAGACCCAACAACGCAAATTAAATAATCAGGTGTCACCCTAATGACGGGTCTCTGCAGTATTCTGATAGTGTGGATTCCTTAGGCGGGTCGACAATGGGCGATTAAAGACATGGCGTGATCCGGCCGGCCTTACCTACCCCACCATTACCTAGTGTCTGTTTGTCTGTCTACTTCGTTTTATAAGATTTATCATGCTAGGATAAGTGTGCGGATTTTAAAAGCCTTTAAAGAACAGGAAAAAACACAGGATTAAGCAAAAACTAAAATCTGAAAAGTTTAGTAAATTAGTATTGAAAACGGATAATCATACACAGTATGTTTGTTTGTAGGGTTTACTTGTCAGAGAACTATAAAATGTCTGGTTCTAGCTACCCCCGCCCCGAAACTGGTTGAGGGCGGGGGTAGCTAGAACAGACATTTTATAGTTCTCTACTCTTCCCCAGAAACTGTAAATACCGTCCCCCGTCTCAGACTGTCATTATATTCATCGAAGAGAAAGGTGTTAGTCATACTTGGTTGTTGGACAGTCGCATCTTTGGCGTTGTGACCTTTTTTGTATGAGACATTAACAGTTGCACACGATGTTCTAAACGTTTAGGTTGGACGCCCCCACCCTTCCCCTCTTACCCGATTGTTGTTGAGCACGAACGCACGCACGCACGCACGCACACACGCACGCATGAATGCTAGACACCACGCACACACAGCAACAACTCACAGGGGTTCAACACACACACACACACACAC
>JAFLJL010016382.1:15000-17339 GCA_018398815.1 Conus ventricosus
CTCTCTCTCTCTCTCTCTCTCTCGTTTTGGTGCGTGGATGCAAACTGCACAACCCGTAGAGGGAATACGACCACATCAAAATAAAATTTCCACAAAAAAAAAAAAAATGAGATAGTTAAAAAAAAAACAACAACAACAACTTGCATTTCAATTCAACACCCATCTTGCGCCGAATTGGAGAAGATAATGACATTGTGATTGCTCGTTCTTCGTTGGTATTGCCCTGGATACTGTGTATCGTGCCTGACGAAGACCCAGAGGTCGTGTTGTGTCTTCTTCATTTGTTTCTCCCTGTTTTTCAGTGGCATATTTGCTTTAATTCTTTTTTAAAATTCGCATTTCAAGTTTCCTATTTCTAACAGCATGCCCATCACCAGAATTGCTCAAACGTGGCAACGAAATGAGATACCAAAACAAAACAAAAAAAAAAAAAAAATGACAGCGATTATCTTTACTAAAAAAAAATTTTAAAAAAAAAAATTTCATCTCGTGTGTCAATATCTCCGATATGGTTCGAATGGACTTTCTCAAACTTAAAAACACTTGCGGTAATGTGTGTGTGTGTGTGTGTGTGTGTGTGTGTGTGTGTGTGTTGTGTGTGTGTGTGTGTGTGTGTGTGCGTGCGTGCGTGCATGCGTGCGTGCGTGCGTACGTGCGTGCGTGCGTGTGTGTGTATGTGTACGTCCCGGTGTGTGTGTGTGTGTGTGTGTGTGTGTGTGTGTGTGCGTGCGTGCGTGCGTGCGTGCGTGCGTGCGTGCGTGCTGTGAGTGCGTGGTCTGTGTGTGTGTGTGTGTGTGTTTGTGTGTGTGTGTGTGTGTGTGTGTGTGTGTGTTGTGTGTGTGTGTGTGTGTGTGTGTGTGTGTGTCCCTCTGTGTATGTGTGTCTGTCTGTGTTTGTGTGTCTGTGTCTCTGCCTGCGTGTGTCTGTATGTCTGTATGCATGGGTGCACGCGCGCGCGAGGGCTTGTACAGTGTGTGTGCGTGCGCGTGCATACATCTGTCTCCTTCCGCCTATCTGCCTTGGAGTGCGACCAGTGTATAAATTAGCGTCCGTCTTCCATCCCATTTCCTAAGGCCTGAGCGGGCGTGGCGATAGGCGATGACAGAAGCGGTCAGGAGGGGGGGCTGGCCAGACTGTAGTATCCCTGATGGACCGGGAGGGGAGTGGGTGGGAGGTGGGGGTGGGGAGGTGGGGTGGGGGGGGGGGGGGGCTAGCGTGGGGACTGTGGTCAGGGATCAATTCCACGACACACACACAACACACACACACACACACACACACACACCACACACACACACACAAAACACATACACTGGTGGGGAGAGACTGGGCAGCGTGGGTTTAAGAGAGAGAGAGAGAGAGGAGAGAGAGAGAGAGAGAGAGAGAGAGAGAGAGAGAGAATGAAAGAAAGAAAGAAAGCGAGAATGAGAGAGAGAGTGATTGAGAGAGGGAGACAGAGAGACAGAGACAGACAGAGAAAGAAAGAAAGAAATACAGAGAGAGAGAGAGAGAGAGAGAGGAGAGAGAGAGAGAGAGAGATGAGAGAGAGAGAGACTGAGAGAGACAGACAGTGAGAGAGAGAGAAGACAGAGAAAGACAGAGAGACAGACAGACACAAGAGAAACAGAGAGGCAGGAGAGAGAGAGAGAGAGAGAGAGAGAGAGAGAGAGAGAGAGACAGAGACAGAGACAGAGAGACAGAGAGACAGAGAGAGGGAGAGACAGAGAGAGAGAGAGAAAGAAGAGACAGACAGACAAACAGAGAGAGACAGAGAGAGAGAGGGGAGACAGAGAGAGAGACAGACAGAGAGAAGACAGACAGATAGACAGACTGAGACAGACAGACAGCAGACAGACAGAGAGGCATACAACCAGACAGACAGACAGACAGAGTAACCGAAGGCAAAGACAACGCCTCTCTACCACAAAGCCAAAGACGGAAGGGAAAGAGAGAGATGCGTGGAGACAGGCAAATCGTGCTCATTAGTCGCCGACCCTCTCTCTGACCAGCCCAGTAGATCGCCATCGATCAGCCAGCCCTGCCCAGTCCAGCCGCCGCTCAGTGGACAAAGGGAAAGCACTGACCAACCCTCCCACCTGGCTTTCAGCGGGTGCTCTGACCAACTCCTTCACTGAAAAGGTCAAGTCAGATTGTGTCCAGCAGGGCTGTTTACAGCTCCAGTATGGTAAATAAACCACGGACAGCAAGCAGCCCACAGAGAGCAGTAAGCGAGTGGTCCGCCAGACAGAATCGGTTTGAAAGCTTGGGTCTCTTCGTGAACGCTTTTTCCTTTTCTGTGATACACGTAACATTAGATTACGATTCTTCTTTTGTCTTTT
>JAFLJL010016383.1:0-17500 GCA_018398815.1 Conus ventricosus
GATCTGCAGGGAACTGAAGCGAAGATGTTTCTCTGGCTTTTGCTTGCCACTTCATTTATGTCAACAGCTACAATAAGAGCTATAAAATCGTTACCGCCTATGCACCTTTCTCTTCTGTAGTGGTTTGTGCGGTGTGGTAGTATGTCTTAGTGTGCTGTGTGTATGTGTGTGTGCAGATTTTTTTTTTCTCTGCTAGTTGTGCGTGCGTGCGTAGTCGGGTGTGTGTGTATGTGTTTGTGTATGTGTGTTGTGTGTGGTGTGTGTGTGTGTGTGTGTGTGTGTGTGTGTGTGTGTGTGTGTGTTAGTGTGTGTGTGTGTGTGTGAGCCGTGGGTGTGTATGTGCGTGCGCGCGTGTATGTAGTGCGTGAAGAGTGTGTTTGTGAGAGTGAAAGCAAGTGTGTACGAGTGCTCGGTATGAAATGTGTGTGCTTTGTGTGTGTGTGTGTGTGTGTGGGCGCGAGGGTGTGTGTGCGCGTGTGTATGTCTGTGGTGTGCGAGTGTGTAAGGTTTGAGTATATGTGAGGGTTGGGTGTGTTTGGATTGAGATGTGTGTATTTGTGTATTTATGGTAAGTGCGTGTGTTTGTGCGTGTGTTTGTGTGTGTATGTGAGTACGCATGTGGGTTTGTGTTGTGTGTGTTGTGTGTGTTGTGTGTGTGTGTGTGTGTGTGTGTGGGAGCCGCACACGTATTTTTGTGTGTTAATTATGCTTCTTTGCTTTGAATGAAAAAAACGTTATTATTCTGTTCTAATGTTTTCTTAATGGTCAGTACAACATGAGTTAATATAAATAAATAGGTTACAGTCAGTCATGGTTTTAGGGAGTTTGTTGTTTTAGTGTTTTTGTTTTTTTTGTTGTGTGTGTGTGTTTTGTGTGTTCCTTTTTTTTTATTTGTGTTTGTTTGTTTGCGGAGAGAAGAGAGAGTGAGAGGAGATGCGTGAGGAGAGAGAGAGAGAGTGGGAGGGAGAGGGGAGAGAGGAGAGAGCAGTGATGGCGTGAGGGAGAGGTGAGGAGTAGGAAAGAGGAGAGTGACGTTAGTGAGGAGAAGGGTGGAGGAGGAGGTGAGGGGTAGGAGAGAGGAGAGAAGGAGGGGAGAGGAGGAGAGAGTTGGAGTGGAATGAGGAGGAGGGGGAGGTGGTGAATTGTTGAGGGAGAGTGTGAGTGAAGATGAGCCTTAGGACGTGAGAGAGGAGCTGAGAGTGAGATGGGGAGAGGATGGAGGAGTGAGAGGAGTGAGACTTAGAAGAGGAGTGTGAGAGAAGGAGTGAGACGTGGGTATGAGAGTGGTGGTGTGACGTAGTGTGAAGGCGGGAGTGGTTGAGAGAGTTAGAGAGGTGAGTGGAGATTGGGAGTGGTGAGGGGATGAGGAGGTGGGGGGAGTATGAGTGAAGGGGAGGGAGAGTGAGTGTGGAGATTGTGTGAGTGAGGAGTGCTGGAGAGGAGAGGAGTAGAGATGAGAGTAGGGGGGAGAGTGGGAGGAGATTGAGTGATGCGAGGAGGTGGGTGTGTGGAGGTAGTGTGGAGCTGTGGTGGGTGACGTTTGAGGGGGGAGGGGTAGTAGGGAGTGTGGTGGGTGGTGGGGTGTGTGATGTGTGGGTCGTAGGTGTGAGAGTGGTGGTGTGGTGTTGAGTTGGGGTGTGTGATATGTGTGTGGTGGAGTGTGTGATGTGTAGTTGGAGTGTGGGTGTGATGTGGTGTGGTTGTGAGGAGTGGGTGGGTTGTCGGGTGTTGGTGGAGGTGGGATAGGTGGTGTGAGGAGGAGAGTGAGGAGCGTGGGTGTGAGTGGTGTGGTGGGCCCCCATATTAAAAATAAAAAATAATTCATAAAATTTATAGAGAGAGAGAGGGAGTGAGGGGGGGGGGTCGCAGAGAGGAGAGTGGGGGTGATGAGTGAGTAGGTGGGAGAGAAGATGGAGTGAGGTGAGAGAGTGAGTGGGGGGAGAGGGTGAGCAGAGAAGAGTGTGGGTGGGAGGGACGAGTGGAGAGAGGGTGGAGAGTGGGAGGTGAGTGGAGGGAGTGAGAGAGTCGAGTGTATTGAGGTGGGGGAGAGGAGTGAGGACTGTTGAGGGGGAGGTGGGGAGAGGAGGATATGTTGAGGAGATGGTGGTGTGTGGAGGGAGAGGAGTGGTTGAGGACGAAGAGAGAGGGTGAGAGGAGGGTGGGATGGAGTGTATGATGGAGTGTGAGAGTGGAGTGGAGGGGGAGGATGAGGATGAGAGGGAGAGAGGGAGAGAAGAAGAGAGAGGGAGGTGAGGGAGGAGGGGAAGAGGGAGAGGAGGAAGGTGGTGAAGAGGAGAGAGAGGTAGAGAGTATTTTTTTTTCTTGGTTGTTTTCCCGAGGAGAGAGCGGAGAGGGAGGAGAGAGGCGTGGGTGGAGAGAGAGGAGAGGAAGAGTAAGAGGGTGAGAGAGTAGAAGCGGAAGAAGGAGGAGGTGACGGTAAGAAGAGAGAGGAGGGGACAGAGTGGAGAGGGAGAGAGAGGAGGAGAGAGAGGAGAGAGATGGAGTGAGGGGAGAGAGAGGAGTGAGGTGGAGGAGGGAGAGAGGAGGAGAGAGAGAGACGATGAGGAGAGAGAGGAGAGAGAAAGGAGAGTGAGGGAAGAGGGGAGGGGTGGAGAGGATAGAGAGAGAGAGGGCGGAGGATGGAGGGGGAGGGAGAGACGGGGGAGGGGGGGAGCGAGGGAGGGGGAAGAGAGAAGGAGATGTGGAGGACGGAGAAGAGAGGAGGAGAGAGGAGAGAAGGGAGACAGAGAGAGGAGATAAGGAGGAGAGTGAGAGAAGACGAGAGGAGGAGGAGGGAGGAGAGGAGTGGAGGAGTCTTCGGAGAGATGAGAGAGGAGAAGAGAGAGGAGAGTGTGGGAGAGCGAGTGGAGAGGGAGGAGGAGAGGAGAGGAGAGGTGAGGTGAACCCGAGGAAGCAAGAGAGAGGAGTGCGTGGAGGGAGAGAGAGAGAGAGAGGAGGGAGCGAGGGTGGGATTGAAGAGAGGAGAGAGGAGGGACGGGAGAGACACGAGGAGAGGAAAGAGAGGAGAGGGGGAGAGAGAGAGAGAAGGAGGGAGAAAAGGGGAGGAGCGAGAGGAGGTGACGTAGAGAGTGGAGTGGTGAGGAGGAGAGACGTGAGAGTAGGAGAAGAGAGTGGACAGAGAAGAGATGAGGAGAGGAGAGAGACAGAGAGAGTAGAGAGTGTCTTCTGTCTGTCTGTCTGTCTGGTATCTTTCTTCTCTCTCTCTCTTCTCTCTCCTCTCTCTCTTTCTCTATCTGTGGATAGAGAGAGGGAAGAGGAGTAAGGTTGAGAGGAAGAGAGTTGTGACAGTGAGAGGTGAGAAGTGAGAGAAGAATAGAGAGGAGAGGTGAAGAGACAGGGTGTCGGTGGTGTGTGATGTGTTGTATGTGTGTGTGTGTGTGTGTGTGTGTGGTGTTGTGTGTTTGTTGTGTCGTCGGTTTTTAATGTCCTTACACTACAGTGATTCAGACAGTGTTGTGTGTGTTGTGTGTGTGTGTGTGTTTGTGTGTAGTGTGTCTCTTGTGTGTGTGTGTTGTGTGTGTGTGTGTGTTTGTGTGTGTGGTGTGTGTGAGAGAGTGAGAGAGAGAGAGAGTGTAGGAGATAGGAGAGAGTTGTGTGTATGTGTGTGTGCGCCGCTTCAAAGTGTGTTGTTTGTTGCGCGCCTTGCAGGTGTTTTTTTTGTGTATTGGTTGATGTGGCGGGTCTGGGTTTTTCTATGTTGTTGGTTATGTTTGTGCGCTCGCGCCGGCCGCATCGGCATCTTGTGTTTTGTGTTGTATAGAGAGGGAGAGTGGAGGAGAGAGAGAGAGTGGAGTTGAGAGTTGTGGTGTGTTGTGTGTGTGATGAGTGAGGGAGGATGTGAGGTCCCTTCGAGTGGGTGTGTGTTGTGATGTGAGGTGAGTGGGAGTGGGGGGGTAGGAGGAGGTGTGGTGATGGTGTGTGGGGAGTGGGAGGAGAGTGGAGGTGTGGGTGGGTTGTGTGAGAGTGGGAGAGTTGTGTGTGGGGTGTGAGGTAGTTGTGTGTGTTGTGTTGGAGGGTGTGTGTGTGGGTGTGTGGTGAGTGGTCAGTTGACGGTCTGTTGAGTGGTTAAGTGTGAGGGTGAAGAGACAATCGTGGGAGGGAGGTGTGTTAAGGTGTTGGGGGAGTGAGTGAGAGGTGCTTGGGGTGGAAGTAGTGGTGAGGAGTTGAGATAGAGTGGTGGGAGAGATGCCGAGAGAGAGAGGGTAAGAAGGTGAGGGAGGACCCTTTATTTCTCCCCCCCCTCCCCTTATGGGGGGGAGTGAGGAGAGTGAAAGAGGAGATTCGAAGAAGAGAGAGATGTATATTGAGATAGGAGAACTGAGATATTCTTACGGAGAGTATCGGATGCGAAGAGAGTAGAGGAGAGGAGAGATGAGAGGGGAGAGGAGAGAGGAGAGGAGAGAGAGAAGAGGAGAACGGTGGTTTGTGAAAGCGGTGTGGAGAGTTGGAGCAGAGGAGGAGAGAATGGGAGGTGGTTGGAGGAAACGGTGGAGGTGGAGGGAGGAATGTGAGTGGTGAGGGGGAGAGATAGGAGGAGAGAGAGGAAGAGGAAGAGCGCGGAGTTGTGGTGATGCGGAGAGGAGATGTGGAGCGGAGGGCAGAGAGCGGAGAGGTTTGAGAGAAGAGAGAGGATGAGGTAGTGAAATTGGAGAGGCCGAGCCGTAAGAGAGAGGACAGGGAAGAGGAGAGAACGAGTGAGGAGAGGGGGAGTTGAGAGGAGAGCGACGGAGGGAGAGGAGAGAGTGAGGAGATGGAGTGAGGAAGAGTGAGAGAGAGGGGGAATAGAGAGAAAGTCGGGATTAGAAGAGGTATGTGTTGTGGGGAGAGAGTAAGAGGGGTGGAGAGAAACTGGAGAGAGTGTGAGAGAGAGCTGATTGAGGAGTTGTGAGAAAAGGGCCCCCCCCCCCCCCCCCCCCCCTGGAGTGAAAAGACCGAAGGGCCGGCGAGAGGTGAAATAAAGATAGAGGAGGGAGTAAGGGTGGAGTGAAAAAGAGACGAGATGGTGAAGAGAAGTGAAGGGTTAGAGCGTGAGGAGAGGGGATGTGGGATGGGGAGGTGATGTATGTAAGAGAGAGAGAGAGAGGAAGAGGAGAGAGGAAAAAAGGAAAAGGAGTGGAAAGAAAAAAAATGGAAAAAAAGAGGAGAGGAAAGATGAGAAAGAAACATATAACTGTGTGTGTGGGGGAAGAGTAAAAAAAGAGGGAGAATAGTGAGAGAGCGAAGGAAAAAACAAAGAGAAGGAGAGAAAGAGAGATGGGAAAGTAAGAGAGTAGGGGGAAAGGACCCGGAAAAACAATGGGGGGATAAGGGGAAAGAAAAAGGAAAAGAGAAGAAAAGAGGGAAGAACAGGAAAGAAAGAGGGAAAAGGTGGAGGATAAAAGAGAGAGGAAAGAAATGAAAAGGGGGAAAAAAGAGGAGGAAGAGAAAGAGACTGCCTCAGAGCATGATAAAATAAGATCCGATAACGTAAAAAAAAGGAGAAACCAAAAAACACAATAATCTAACCCAAACTCAAAAAAGAAAAAAAAAAACCAAAAAAAAAAGGCATGTGATAAGAGAGAGGAAGAGATAGAAGAGAAAAGGAGTGGGAATGAATGAGAAAAAGAGAAAGGAACAAGGAGAGAGAAAGCGTAAGAGGAGTGAGGAGAAATATGGAAGGAGCCGAAAGAAGAGTGAGAGAAGAGAGTGTTGCAGTCGAGATAGAGGCAAATAAGAGAGAGAGACAGGGAAAATGGAGAGATTAAGTTGGAGGGTGAGGATGGGAGAGTGCGGAGAGGGGAGAGAGAGCTGTGAGGGTGTTTGTGTTGCCCGTGTTGTTTTAGATTGGTGTGTGTGTAGTGGAATGTGTTGTGTTGTGGACCTGTTACCTAATCTATTCTTATATAGTGTAGCTGTGGTGTTGCGTGCGTGCGTGACACCGCCTGGTACATATCACGTATGCATTTGTGAAGTGTATCTTTGCTTGTGCGGCGGGGCCCGTGTGTGTGTGAGCGGATAGCCGCGCTGTGCGTTGAGTGTGTGTGTGTATGTGAGAGAGATGAAAGAGAGGAGGTGGAGGCGATGAATAGAGGTTTCTTTAGATTATAGACCCGATAGCTCTCTTCTATTAGACTATATAGAACGATCAGAAGCAGGGAGGCCTTGAGAGAAGGCAGACAGAGAGCGAAGTAGAAAGGAAGAGTTAGGAGGGTCCGGCGTAGGTGATGGAGACCGACTGGGGAGGACGGATGGGAGAGGATGAGTGAGGGAGCGGGATGTGTGAGAAGGAGCAGAGAGAGGAGGGGGGAGAAGAGGAAAAGAGATCGAGAGGAGGAGGATAGAGAGAGGAGGGGATGAGAGAGATGGAGAGAGGCGAGGGAAGTGAGAGAGTAGAGGATTAGGGACCCCCGAGATATTGAGGACGAGGAGGGAGATGAGGGAGGAGGGAGGAGAAGAAACGAGGATGATGAAGAGAGGCGAGGGAGAGATCGCGAGGAGAAGAGAGAGAGAGAGGGTGGAGCGAGTGAGATGGAGAGAGCCGAGAGTGAGAGGAAGGTAGAAGGAGGAGAAGTGATGATTGAGATTGTTGGTGGATGTTGAGATGAGGATGAAGAGAGGGACGGAGAGTAGGTGAGAGAGGAGGAGATGACGTGGATGAGGGAGTGAGAGAGAGGAGAGAGAGAGTAGAAGAGAGAAGAGGAGAGAGAGAGAGAGAGGAGGAGGAGGAGACAAAAAAAAAACCAACAATAAGTATAGTAAGAGAAGCGGAAAAGAGGGGACGGTGGGAAAGGGGGAGGGGGCTACGCGTTTGTGTGTGCGTCTTGCGTGTGTGCATGCGTTAAGCCGCTCATGTAGGACATTCTATGACGTATTTATGCGAGAGTAATACGTGTGTGTGTGCCGACAAATCACAGAAGCGCGTGCGCGATGACTCACTTACCACAACACACACACACAAACACACACACACCACACACACACACTCATTACTCACGTCGTGCGCGCACACACACATGCGCGCACACACACACACGCGCTCGGACACATACATACACACACTCTCACACACACACACACAACACACACACACACACTACACACACACACACACACACACACACACACAACACACACACACACGACGCAGCTGCGCTCACACACATACAGACACAGACTGACAGACAAACACACCACCACACATAAACAGGCGTCCGTATATCGCGCCCACGGCCAACATACATAAACACAATGAACAGTGTGCACACACATGCGCAAAAACACGGACACACGCGCGCGCGCGCGGCCACACAACACAACACACACACCCACACACCACCCAACACCCACACCACACACCACCACACCCCAACTTGACACTCCGCGCGCCAAAACACAACCACACCTAGACATACGCGCGCGCATGCGTTCCTTCGCACATGCTCTCGAACACACATTTCCACACAACACACACAGGACTCCGCGCCGCCGTTCACATAAAATAAACACCACATCACGCTAAGCTCGCTCCGCGCGCAGCGCGCACACACACACACACACCAAATACACACCACGCGACGAGAGAGAGAGATGAGAGTGAGAGAGAGAGAGAGAGAAGAGTTCGATAGAGAGAGAAGAATCAGAGAGAGTAGAGGAGATGTGTGTGTGTGACAGACAGACAGACATGACAGACCAGACAGACAGACAGAAGACAACTAGAGACCACAGAGAGACGAGGAGATCTGCGGTATTTTCCTTAGATCTTGTAACTGTTGCACTAATGTAATAAGATTGCGTTTGTCGAAATAACGCCCGAAACGCGCATGCTAAACCCCCCCCCACCCCCCCCCCCCCCCCAACACCACCACACCCTCCCTCTTTCCACCCCAACACACAACACACGCCCCCCACCTTTCCCCAACCTCTCGCCACCTTCCTCTCGAATATAAAACAAAAACTCTCCAAGCCAGCTGCCCGTTGAATTACACAAGACACAGAGAAGTACAGGCATGAGATGCTCTCTCTCTCTCTCTCTCTCTCTCTCTTCTGCTCTCTCTCTTCTCTCTCTCCCCGCGGCCTGTGTAGTGAGTGTGTGTGTGTGTGTCTTTTTTGTGGCGCGGACAGGTTACAGATCCCTACGCCGTCAGGTTTCACTTTCTCGCGTCTGCTCCAGACTCGAAACGCAGGAAGAATAAAAAAAGCTGCGCAGGACTGTTTTCTACCAGCCCCGCCCTTTTTCAACCCCCCCCCCCACCGCCACCACCCCCCCATCCACCCCGCCTCTTTCCCTTCCCTCATCATCTTCTTTATTTCTCTCCTTTCCTTTTCGCCATATTATTTCCCCGCTTCTTTCTTTTCCTTTTTTTATTTTTAAAAATAATTTACGCGCGCAATGAACCTAAGAATGCGAGGCTGTGCGCGCCTGCGCGTGTGCCGCAAAACACACAGAACACACAGCGCGCGCACACCACACGAACACACACACACAAGACAACATTCACACGCACGCACGCACACACACACACACACATTCACCACGCACGCACGACCACACACACTTGCACGCACGCACGTACACACAAACGCACGCAACACATTCACACAACTACACATGCATACGCACGCGTGCACTTCGAACACACACACACATACATGCGCGCGCGCCAATAAACACACACACACACACCCCCCCACACACACACACAACACGCGCGTGCTCGCGCGCGCGCGCGCACCGCGCACACAACACCCATGCGCTACCTCGCCATATACACTCGAACATAAACTCACGCGCCCGCCATCTCTCTCTTCTCTCTCTCTCTCCTTCTCTCTCTCTCCTCTCCTCTCTCTCTTCTCTTCTCTCTGTCTGTCTGTCTGGTCTGTGATCTTCTCTTTCGAATGCACGCACTCCTCACGCATCAACACACACACACACACGCACAAACACACACCACACACACACACCCCCACACCCCCACACCCCATACAAAGAATCTTGGATTTTCAGAACCAAAAACAATTTAACTGTTTTCCTCCTTCTCCTTTTTTTTCATCCTGAATAAAACCTTTTCTGAAAAAAACCCAACCAAAAAACCAAAACCATCACCGTTTTTGACACGGATTTGCACCCCCTCTTCCTCCCACCCACCCCCCCCCTTACTCCCCCCCACCTCTCCTTCCTCCCGTTTCCTCTATTTAAAAAAGTTAAGAGGGATGTGGATTATCGTTGTGTGTGTTGTGGGGTGTGTGTGTGTGGGGAATGTAGTGAGTGCAGAAGGATACGGTGAGGGAGTAGAAGTGCGGGAATGGAGACGGGGGGGGGGGAGTGGAATAGAGGAGAAGGCGAGGAGACAGCGGGGTGGGGGGTGGGTGGGGAGGGGGAGGAGGTCGGGGGGGGGGGGGGAGAGGGAAGGGGTCATCACAGAAAGGGGGGGGTGGAGGAGGTGAGGGTAAGGGGAAGGAGTCCAGCGATAGGAACGGAAGTGTCGTGGGGAAATATGCTGAGATGCTTGGCTGGGGGTGGGGGGGGAGGGAGAGGGCAGCCGCTGTGCAGAGATAGTTAGTTAGTCCTTTCATCACCCTGCACCCACGCTTTCAGTCTCTGTGGTCTCTCTCCTCCATCAAGGACAACTAGCACCTGTGCAGTCCACGGGGTTGCCAGCATTATTTCCCTTGCCCAGCTGGGTTGGGAGATGGGTGTGAACCCCGTCGGTTATCGAGTCAGAGGAGTCAATTCTACGGTACAGTAGATTGGGAGTGATATATTCAGTATAAAGAAGTGTTGGTGGGAGAGTGTTTGTTGTTGAGGTTGGGAGTTGGGCTGGTGGTTTTGTGTGTGGGTCGGGTGGTACCGCTCTGAAACCGTCTTTCTCTCTAAACACACAACCCTCCCCCACTCATCCCTCTCTCTCTCTCTTTCTCTCTCTCCTCTCTTTTTCTCTCTACTTTCTACTCTCTCTCTCTCTCTTTTCTCTCTCCTCTCACTTCTCTCTCTATCTCTCTTCGTCTCTTCTCTCTCTCTCTCTCTCTCTGTTTGTTCTGTCTGTGATGACTGTCTCTCCATCTGTCTCTTGTCTTTCTCTCACTTCTATGTCTCGTGTCTCTCACTCTCTCTGCCTCTGTCTGTCTCTGTCTCTCTTTCTTCCTCACCCTCCTTCCTTCAGTTCTCGTCCATCTTATATGAAACACACGCAGATTAGTGCGATCTCCTCTCTTTAGTGTCTAGAGACCCTGACTCGCCCCCCTCCCTCTCGCTCTCTCTCTCTCTTGAGACTCTCTTTCTCTCTTCTCTCTTCTGTTATTTACCCGTCTCTCTCTTCTCTCTCTCTCTCTCTTCTCTCTCTCAACTATCTGTAATAACCTTTCTCTATCTCTCTCTCTCTCTTCTCACTCACTCTACAACACCACACACACACAACTCTTCCACAACACACCAACCTCTCCACCCGACATCAACCATAGCACTTACTTTTCAATACGATTCGGGAACAGCCATAATCAAATTCCTTTTTCCGATTTTCTCACAAACCGTATCATCATCTCATCTCATTCATCACATCACCATCACCATTCATTATCCACATCATCATCATGCATCATAATCACCACACCACCAACATCATTCACCATCATTATCCCATTCATCATCATCACACAACATATCATCCCCATCTCATCATCATTCATCACCATCATTCATCTCATCACACTCCACATCATCATCATCATCATATCAATCATACAATATCTCATCATATCACCATCACCATATCATCATATCATCACCACATCATTCATCACCATCATCCATACTATCATCATCACAGATCACCACCATCATATCATCACATATCATCTCATAACAACTCTATCCAAACCATCACCTTCATATGTGTTACACTAATTATAAAATTCAATCACCATCAACAACACCTCTCATTACTCTCCCCATCATCATCACCATCAACATCATCATCATCAAATCATTCTCATAACTCCTCATAACATCATATCACCACCAACATACCAACACCCCACCATACACAAACTACATTATCACAACCTCTCAACCTCAAATCATCCTCCTCGCCCAAATCTCCTCATCCTCCTATCTGTGTCATGTCATTCATCGTCAACATCATCACCAACCACCTCTCAAATCACCATAATAATAAACGCCACCAAAACCCCACCAACCACAACAAATCAACAAAAAACCACCACAACCACAACCAACAACACACACAAACCACCCACACCCCCCACATACACACCTCACCCCACCAACACACCCACCACCTCTCCTTCCCTTACCTTCCCTACCCCTTATCACCTCCCCCTCTCTTTTTTTTTTGTTTTTTTTTTAGTTCACACCACCACAGATTATCCCAGATAGTGGATTGAAAAAAATAGGAAGAGAAATTAGACGTTATTACTAACATAGATAGAGAGGAGAGGTAGTAGCTAGATGGATATATCTATATATATATGACGTCTAAAAGTATTCTAAATAATAACGATATATCTATAAAGCTATATCTACATATTATATTATATTTTTAATAATTCTATATAACTTAATTTTCTCTACCTCTTATATATAAATATATATATATATATATATATATTCTCTTCTATATCTCTATCCCTCCTCTCTTCTAGAGAGACATCTACATAGATTATGATATATATACATACACCTATATATATAGCTACTATAGACATACAGACAGACAGCGAGATATAGATATATATCTTACATATGCTATATATTACTCTATCTATATACATCTCAGCTATATATATAGAACTCACCAAATTTATCTACTTAAGAGTTCCTTGAAGATATTCATGAAATCTACCTATCTGGTTTTTTTTTCTTTCTTTTTTTTTCTTTTATTTTATTGTCCTTCAATCTTTTCCAACTTAGTTAATTTCTAATTTTCATTTATTTTATAGTCTAAATTCATCCCTTTACTCCTAAAAAATACCATTCAAAAAACTCTATCACCGCCTGTTATTTTTTTTAGTTAATTATTTTTTACAACAGAACACCTTAAGAACTATTCCAATACAAACCAAAACCCACCCCACAAAAACCAAAAATTTTTAAACTTAATAGGATCTAACTTCAAATAATAAATAAAATAAATATCACCAAAAAATTCCCCCAAACCAACACTTCCCAAACTAAAATGCCACTGCTCCTATTAAATCAAATATCATACGATTTAACAAAAAAAAACTCGGCAACAACAACACAACAACATCAACAACAAAACATAATTTTATCTCCTCTCCTCCCCAAAGAAGTCCCTCTTACCAATTGTAACCGCAGCTGTCTCCCCCCCCCACCCCCCCCAACAAACGTAAAAACAGAAACCCCCCCTCACATCCTCCTACGGACAGCACGGTTGAGCATGTATGTACAAAGCAATGAACGTACAGAAAGACGGATAAAACCGCAACACAACAAACACACACACACACCACACAACACATTCAACACACCTCACCCTTAGCATAACTGCCATTCAAACCAATCTACAACCCGACCACACTGTCACTTCTTCAATCACGACGACACCTCCACTGACCCCTTTGTGTCCCTCCATCCCAATGAGAGTTGTGTTCTCCTGGTCGACGCGCTTCTCTTGACTCCTCTGCTCACTTGGGAAACCTCCCCCCCCCCATTTGCCATTTACATCTTTTGTTCGAATCCGCTATACATCTTTTAATTAAAATCTGCTATTTTTTTCTTCTTACGAATCCGCTATTAAACCTTTTATTTGAATTGACATATGTATCTTTGATTTGAATTCGATACATTTCTTTCACTTGAATCCTCTTAAAATCTTAATTTGGATCTGCTGTATATCTTTTATGTTAGTCTGTATATATGTATTTTTATTGGATCCGCAATATATCTTTTATTTGCCGCATGCTATAGTTTTAAATGACATACATTATATAAATTTTGAATCCATAAATATCTTTTATTTGAGGTCTGCTTAGGATACATATATCTTTATATGAGTCTACTATACATATTCTTGTATTTGGAATCTGCTAGACATCTGTTATTTGAGGTCTTCAACATTTTTTTATTGAATCTGTTATATATATTATATATATATATATATTTTTATTTATATATATATATTAGTGTATATATATATAATATATATTTATAATATATATTATTATATAAAAGAAATAGAAACACCCGAGGTTGATGGGGAAGAACCAGTGCTTCTCTGGGTCTTCCCAAGCACCTTCGGGTGTTTCTTTTTTCTTTTCTCTCTCTCTTCTCTATCCTCTTCCTATCTCTATTCTCTCTTCTCTCTCTCTATCATATATTTATATATATATTATATCTGTTTATTGAAATTGGTATGTAATCTTTCTCATTGAATCCTGCTGTGTATTTTTATTGAATCCGATATATATCTTTTATTTGGGATTCCGCTACATATCGTTTATTTTGAATCGCAGTTATAGCTTTTATTTGAACTACCTTAGATATTTCATCGATCTGCTATATAGCCTTTTATCTGAATTGCGTATTATCTTATGACTGAATCCGTACGTATCTTTTAAACAATAAAGGCTGTGTGTTTTCCCCCCCCCCCCCCCCACCCCCCCCCCCCCCCCCCCCCCCCCCACCACCTATTAGATTGCTGTCTTGTTTGACTTGATACTCAAGTTTAAAAAGGCTGTGCCAGTCTTGAATCAAAGTTTCTCCGAGTTAGGTTTTGTTATGGGAGCAGAGTTACCTAATGTTTATAGTTTATTGTTTACTGTTCCCTGCTCATTTCATTTCTATTCTTCAAATAACTGATTCCTACGCCATAGATTTTCACTCAGGTACACGTTCATTAATCCCTACGTGAGGGGGGTTGAGGCCTAAACATGAATCAATGTCTCGAGTCCGGTGGGAGGTTCCTCTGTCACTCCCCACCCCCCCCTCCCACCCCCACCCTCTTTCTAATTATAATAATATAAATAATAATGCAATACTTATGAGCGCCTTATTCTCGGCTAGAGGCCAAGCTCTAAGGCGCTTTACAATCAATCTCGTTTACACAACGGGCTGCTACCTGGGTAGTATAGTGCGACTGAGAGCTGCCAGCTGGCGCTTCATTCAGTGTGTCCGCGTCATCCCACCCAGGATCACCAAGATTACGAGTCGGTCGCTCTACCAATGAGCTATTCGGCTTCTTTTATGCCTCATCGCAGCCTATCCGTGATTATCCCGTCTGCATAATCAATTTGGTACGTGGGGACGTTAAATAACTCAACTTAAACTTAGTAGTCTCGAGTGAATGGAGTGGTTCGCGCGCGCGCGCGCGCGGTGCAAGTCGGGTGTGTGTGTGTGTGTTGCGTGTTGTCTGTGTGGTGTGTGTGTGTGTTTGTTGCTACAAGAGAGAGAGAGAGTGTGGCCCCCGCGCGGCGAGTGTTGTGTGTGTGTTATATCTGTGTGTGTGTGTGGTGTGTGATGTGTGTTGTGTGAGAGTGTGCGCGCGCGCGTCGCGCGCGAGGTGTGTGTGGTATGTGTGTGTGTGTGTGTGGGGGGGGGGTGGGTGAGCGTGTCCTGAGAGAGAGAGAGAGAAGAGATGAGAGACAGAGAGAGAAGAGTGAGGAGATAGACAGAACAGACAGACAGAAGACAGACGACAGAAACACAACAACACACACATAACACCACACAACACACACACACACACACGACACACACACACACACACACCACCCCCAACACACAACCTCAACAGAGACAAACAGACAGACAGACAGACAGAAGGACAGACAGGAAACAGACAACCCGGACAGGACAGACAGTCACAAAAAAAGAAGGCAGATTGAAACGAGGCGAGAAGCTTCCAGCGACTTAAACACAGCCAACACCCCATTGTGCATCTTCTCCCCAGTCATGATAAATCTGCTGTTGCCTGCGTCTGCCAGCTACACGCCAGTTCTGCTCTGTTCTGTCTCTCTCTCTTCTCTCTACTCTCTCTCTCTCTCTTCTCTCTTCTCTCTCTCTCACTCTGGCTCTCTTCTCTCTGCTCTCTCTCTCTCCTTTCTCTCTGTCTCTGTCTCTGTCTCTCTCTCTCCTCTCTCTCTTCTCTCTCTCTCTCTCTCTCTCTCTTCTCTCTCCTCTCGTTGTACTTGCAGTATAATCTTTTAAGCGCGAGAGGTAAAAAAAAAAAAAGCCCACACGCTATGAGATTTCATCAATAATAACCGATAGACAGATATAACAACAAAAAAATAAGTAATGGAATAGTATAAATATTTGAATAGACGCTGAAGCCAAACCGGGCTACAAGAGGTGACGACGAGACGTTTTGACTGCAAAAGGATGGTGCATCCCCTCCCTCCTCCCCCCCCCGCCCCCCCCCACCCAGTCCTCTTCTCCTCCCGCCCGTGAGAAGAAAGGGAGAAAGGGGTGCAGGTGGAGGGGATCTGACATTTTTGGGGTGGTTCCTACCTCCCTATTACCTCCTCCCCCCCCCCAACCACATTTATCTTTTATCAATTTTTGCTTTAATTTTCGTGCTTCGATGTGTCCAAAGTCTATCAATGTACAGTAAAAATATCCTGTGAGAGACTTTATTTTTTGGAATGCTAAAATCTTTTCATTTTATCTCCAAGCTTTTTGCTAAGCGAAGCCGCCTGAGCCTCACCCCCGCCTTTCTTCCTCTCTCCCCCATAACGCCCCCCCCCCTACTCTTCTGCACCCTCAATCCCATCACCCACTATTATTCGTGACACCCTACCCCACACACCTCTTTGTCTGCACTCAAATCCCATCACCACCTCATATCCGTGCACCCTACCCCACCACAACCCCTCTTTGTCTGACCACAAATCACACACTACCTATATCCGTGACCTACCCACACCCTCCTTTTTCTCCCCCTCAAATCAACACACCTCATTCTAGCACTACCCCCCCACACCCCTCTTTTTCATTCACCTCAATCCCATCCCACTCTTATCTTTCACCACACCCCACTTTTTTTCACTCAAATCCATCTCACTCAACTTACTTTCCACCTACCCAACCCACCTAATACATACCATAAACATATACAAACCCTTCACCCAACCCAACACCCCCTTCAATATTATACCCTCAACTCATCACATAAATTCTAGCACCAACAACACTCTCCTTTTTCATTCCCCAACTCTACTCACCTACCACACTCACAAAATACCCCTACCCACACACACTCCTTAAGTTTACCCTTATAATCCATAACCTCATATCCTATTCACCCTCACACCCAACACCCCCCTAATTATCTATCCCACCTAAAAACACCCACCCAATCATAATCCCCTTCCACCCCTACGTCACCTTCTATCCCTTCCGCTATTTGTTACGTCTATTATTTACATGGAAGAAGAGTCAAATGATTTGAAAACGATCCTTCACTTCTCAGACCCCTCCACCCCACTCGGCCCTCTCCGTCACGCCTCAATACGTATGTAATTGTACAACACAACACACACAACACATACACCACACACACACAGCTCACACACACACACAAAACAACACACACACACACAACACATATCCATTTCGCTTCATACCTTTAAAAATATACACAGCCAAGTATGGTGATACGCAGAAAATGAAGCACATTTTAAGCTTAATTCTTAGCGGAAGTCCGCCAAGAAACAAAAAAACAAAAAAAAAAAAAAAAAAGAAAAAAAAAAAAAAAAAAAAAAAAAACAAAAAACACTAAACAAACAAACAAACAACACACAACACACAATACACCACAACCACACAAACATTCCCAACCCTATTCACTCCCCCCTTAACTTTTATACATCTTATTTATCTTCTTTCTAAAAACAACACCTTACTATTCATTAAACCTAATAACTATCATACAACTCACACACAACATTTCTATAATTTTATTTGTTATGTTTTTTTAATTTTTTTCTTGTTTTTTGTTTTTAAGAAATTACAATCTATATTCCCTACCCTTTTATCCTACTCTCAACACTACAACCCTTTCATAAACCATCCCCTTCCCACCACCCACAAACCTCCAATATCTACAACCAACCTCACACCCTCATAATCCATATATTGCAAGTCTTGTATATGTATTTTATTCCTAACCCACCAACACCAATCAACAACACCACAAAAAACGACCCGATGTTATTGAACTCAGTATACATCAGCTGCGTAGGTAACCGCTCTAACATTGACTACGGGCCTTCTCTGTCTTCTGTTGTCTGTCTTCTCTCACACAAATTTTAACTATCATTTATTCTCTCTTTTTTCTCTCTCTCTTCTCTCTTTCTCTCTCTCTCTCTTTTCCTGTTTCTATTTGTTTTATCTACACGATCATCACACTTTCTCTCTCTCTCTTCTATCTCTCTCTCTTCTCTCTCTCATCACACCTACACCCTCCTCTCTCTTCCTTCACTCTTCTTGACTCTGTCACTCTCCTGTCTTTCTGTCTCTCTC
>JAFLJL010016384.1:0-20000 GCA_018398815.1 Conus ventricosus
TTCTCCTCCGTCAGCGAGGTGCAGGAGCACGGCAACTTTCTATTTGTGGCGTCTCCCGACAGGGACTACCTGGGCATGCTCAGGCTCAGCGATATCCCCCAGGCCCCTCCCAGCCATCAACCCACTGACCCGCCCGGCCAGCACGTCACGGTGAGCTGTGAGGGCTGACTGCTGTGCCTGACTGACTGCACAGAGTGGGAATGAAGCAGAGCTTTGGCCATTCATTACCCATGGTGACCGATGTTGATAGTATTATGACGGATGTTGGTATTTTTGCCTTCGTGGGGTGTGACTGGTGTTGATGGTGTTGTCATCGTTGAGGGTTCCCTTGATTGATGTTGGCGTTCTAGTCTTTTAACACTCGTTCTTGATAAAGATCGGCGCTTCTGCGTTGTTTTGGATGGCCATGTGTCTACATCTCTGAAAAGTAACCATACGCTATGTAGGTTATGTCGATGTGTTGGATAACTCGTGAGACTTGTGAGACAAACACTGTTTTGGCTCTGAATCTACTTTTGACTCGTGATAGAGAAACATTTGTTATTGGGTCCATCGTCATGTTTCTGTACAAAATAGTTAGAAAAAACATGGTAGATGCCCTGTTTCACGGTCATCTATATTATTTGGCGTCGCTTTAAATGTATGCATCAGTAACTGTGAAATAGACTCGTTGTTACTGAAGACTTTGTTAAGGGGCGAAAAAACCCACAAAATAAAGAGAACAGAAAAAATCGCTACATACGAGCGTATCTGTGTCTGACATGCAGTCTACTAAAACATAATTATTATCAGAATATCGCTGAGGAATCTCTTTCAAAACAAAAAGGTGTTAGGGCTCATCTTTCAGTTTTTTACTTGGGAGGGGAGGGGGGTAAAATCTTTAACCCCTCTCCCCCCAAAAAAAAATCTGGACCAGGTCCTTAGAAGTCTAATGTACAATAGTACATTTCTCCGTATGAACCAGTGTCATCATATACATCCACACATTAGAACATAAATGATATGAACACTCATAATGTCAAACAATTATAAATTAGAAAAATGTGCATGCCATGAACAATGAACTTTAATGTACGCTTTCCAATGACTATGAAACTACTATAGTGACATATGTACTGTTTAACTCAAAGAGAGAAACAGATTGTTCCAAAGTTCTTGTCCTATTTTTTTCCTTCCACCCCAATCCCACTTTCTTTATGTCTCTCTTTATCTCTCTCTTGAATGTCTGTAAATTCCTACAATCACTCAAGTGAGACGGAGCATCAAACTGAAATCTGCATTAAGGAAAGGCTTGGACCTTCCATTGTATCGCTTCTTGTAATGATACCAATCCTTCCAAACATGATGATTACCGTTCCCTGTTCTTGTTCTCTTTCGGTCATTCATTTTGACCTACCGTTGGCAGACACCCCGAATGGTACGACCTCCGGGCCCCATCGACCTACCAGCCCTCCACCCACCTCCAACACCAACGCCGGGCCTGCTGCTGGTGGCTTGGCGTCGTGGCTCGGAGGCTGAAGGGCATGAGCAGCTCGGACGTGCGTGGCATCCTGGTCAAGTTAGTGTTCCTGCTCATGGAGGCAGCCATGGAAACGAGGCGGGCGGTAGCACGACTGGTGAAGGTGGAGAATGAACTGCTTCAACTACGCTCCCAGTTTCACCGGTGAGGCGCTGGTTTTGTTTGAGTGTGTGTGTGTCGTGCGCCGCGCGTGCATGTGTGTGATATTATGTGTGGGTGTGTGTGGTGTGTGGTGGTGTGTGTGGTGTGGTTGTGTGTGTGTGTGTGTGTGTGTATATAGTAGTAGTATGCAGTAGTAGTGATAGTAGTGAGTAACGTCTACCAGACTGGCTTTAAAAAACAAGTTTCCTCCTCACCTCCCCATTTCATATATTGATCCAAGTTTCAACATTTCTTTTTGTTGTTTTCTTTGCAGGAGAGGACGCGTGGGATCAGAAAACTGTAGGCAGTGAAGTTCTTGTGCGGCAAACAGCTGCGTCCCTTCATGCAAACTGCTTGGTTTTGCTCTGAGCATTGCTGAAGCCAATACAGATTCATGGACCACACCCGCTGAAACTGTCGGAGGCTTTGAGGGCGTGACATCTGCTTAAGTCCAAAAATATCCATGTAAAGGATGCAAATCATACCCAAACAAGATGGGAGGAAGACCCCCACCCCCCCCTCCCCACCACCTGCACTATCTTTCTTCTGTAATACAAGACAGAGTGATGTAAACAAACAAAAAAAGAAGAAAGAAATATGATGACGACACAGAGAAAAACTGTTGTATAACTACTAAAATGTGAAATTGATGTCAGTATAAAGTCCACACACTCTCACACACACGCACGCACGCACGCAACGCACGCACGCACGTCGCAACGCAGCACGCCGCACACACACACACTCCACTCACACTCACACTCTCAAACAACACACACCTCACACCTCTTCACACTACTCCAATACACTACAACACATGTACTCACTCTCACACTCAGCTCTCTCTCTAACATACACACCACACTTAGACTGATGAGACAGACGCGAGGAACACGAATACTTGTAACAATCTTTGTGTTCCTTCTCTTCCTGTTCTGCCAGTCGGCTGTGTTTTGCCTCCGGTAAAGTGGGTGTGCTGCAAGAGCCTGTTCGGGCGCTGGGCCATCAACCGGCTTCACTGTTGCTATTACCTGCGGACAGAGTAACCGCCTAGCGAGTGTGTAACCGTCTTTCCGTAGGGGTTACAGTATTTGTAGTTATGTCGTTAGTTATTATGTGTTTCCGTAGTGTTGCCGCCCCGTTCCCCAGTCCCTGTTTATTCTCCAATTTTATGTTTGCAGTCATCGAGTTTGTTCCTAGTGAGCATATGTCTCCCATGATTCTTGCTCTATCCCCATACTGTCCTCTGGGAAACAAGGGGAGGGTGTCCAGAATGGATTATGCTGACTGAGGATGTATTGGGCGAGTGATTACATATTACACAGGAATGTTGTGAATTTCAATGAACACGGAGGAAACTGTGACTATTGGGATGTGCAGGGATGAGGACATACGGGAATTGGAAACACATGGGGATAATACAAAGGACCACGGAACTCTTCTGGGATTTGCATTGACAGGGTTAATGCGGCGGACCAAGGAGGAGCCAGCGGGCATTGAGTGCTTATTGATACTCACAGCGTTGGACAACAAATGGGGTACCGGATACATAGAGGAACATAATACGATGACCTGGGAATACTCAGGGAATGCTACCATACTGGATTCAGAGGCACGGAGCTCAACTGGATCTGAGACATACGGTCATATTATTAGGACTGATAACAGTTGGAGTTTTTGGGACCTTAAATAAGGATATGCTAAAGACGGGGGTACAATGAGCATTAGGGCGCATATGATGACTGGAGATAGTCCTGGGAATTTTCTGTGGCTAGAGCTAGAGTATACAGGAGCTGGGAACTTTACGAGTCTCCACGCAGGGTCTTGGGAAATACCTGAGACTTGGGATTAAACCGAGACTTCGAATGAATGGGAACACTTGGAAGGTATAATCATCTCTCTCTCCTCTCTTCTATTCACTCCTCTCTCTCTCTCTCTCTCTTCTCTCTCTCTCTCTCTCTCTCCTCTCTCTCTCTCTCTGTATCAGAGCCAACCTGGGGACTCCCCAAGCAGGGGCTCCATAGAGGAGCTGCCGACAACCTGCCCGGCTTCGTCAACAACATCCGGCTTTCCAACGCGGGGACAAATTGGGTGGCTATTTCCTGGGTGCGTTAACCGGGGTTTCCCTTCTCCGCGTCCGCATAGGCTCACCTGAAGAGCAAACGGCATAGAGTACATGTTGGTGGGTTACTAGGCTCTCTCTCTCACTCTCCTCTCTCTCTCTCTATCTCTTCTCATTCTACTTTCTCTCTCTCTCTCTCTAACTCTCTCTTTTTTTTTTTTTTTCTTCTTCTGCTATGTCCATACTTTATGTGTGAATGTAGCGCGCGGCGCGCGACAGAAAAGTGAGAGAGAGACGAGAGAGTTGAGAGAGAGTGAGAGTGAGTGAGAGAGGGAGAAAGAGAGAGAGGCAGATGTGAGAGAGAGAGAGTAGTGTGGTTTGTATTTGTTTATTTTTTGTGTGTGTGCAGCGTGCGTACCTGCGTGCGTGAGTGTGTGACGTGCTGTGCGTCTGTGTGTGTGTGTGTGTGTGTAGTGTGGTGTGGTGATCGTGTGTATGTGTGTGTGTGGTGTGGTGTGTGTGTGTGGGTGTTGTGTGCGTGTGTGTTGTGTGTTGTGTGTGTGTGTGTGTTGTACATAAGATAAAGAGATAAATCATACATAATTTAATAACACGCATACATGTGTAGAGATAAGTTGGTGTGTGTGTGTTTGTGTTGGTGTGTGTGTGTGTGTGTGTGTGTAGTGCTGTGTGTGTGTGTGTGTGTGTGTGTGTGTGTGTGTGTTTATCCCCCCTTGCGTGTGTGTGTGTGTGTATTGTTTGTATGTTGCGTGCGTGCGCGCGGACACCAGAGAGAGAGAGAGAGGAAGAGACTCAGAGGAGGTGAGTGATTGATGTGAGATGGAGCGAGTGTGAGTGAGTGAGAGGAAGAATGAGAGAGAGAGAGGAGTTCGATGAGAGTGCAGTGGAGAGCGGAGAGGGAGAGTTAGCGAGAGAGAGAGGAGTTGGAACCAAAGAGAGAATTGTGCGCGCGCTTGCCCCGCGAGGTTTGTGTAGCATTTGTTCTCCCCCCCCCTTCCACCCCCCCCTCCTCCTTATTCCCCCCTTAAAAAACTATTCTTATCACCAAAAACAAGGTGTTGCCCCTGGTGCGTGCGCGCAGCGCGTGCAATGTGTGCTTTGTGTGTGTGTGTGTGTGTGTGTATGCCACTGATGCGCTGTGTCTCGTGTCGGGTGTGGTGTGTGTGTGTGTGTTGTGTGTGTGTGTGTGTGTGTTAATTGTGTGGTTAGTATCTCTCTCTGTATGGGGCATATTCTGTCTGTTTGTCTGTCCTCTTTCTTTCTTTCTGACTTATGTCTCTGTATAACTCACTTGTTTGTATACACAACACATCATTCCACACACCATCACACACATCACACACCACACACACACACACACACACTCACAACTCTCATATTTATTTTATATATATATTCTATTTATTTTAATTTAATATATTTATATTTATATACTTTTTTTTTTGTGTGTGTTTGTGTTGTATGTGCGCGCCGTGTGTGTGCAGTGCTGTGTATGTGTGTGTGTGTGTGTGTGTGTGTGTGTGTGTGGTTGTGTGTGTGGTAGTGTGTGTTTGTGGGTGTGTATACTTACATGTATAGATTGAGAGACAGTCTTTTTCATCCATACATCCATCCTTACATAGATACATACATACCAAACAGACATACATCCATAACATAACTCCCAGGTGTTATGTGCGTGATGTTTGTGTGTGTGTGTGTGTTGTGTGTGTTGTGTGTGTGTGTGTGTGTGTGTGTGTTGTGTGTGTGTGTGTGTGTGCAGCGCAACCCCTGACCCCATCAGAGAGAGTGTGTTGATGAGGTGTGAGGAGAGGGGGGGAGAGTGCACGAGGGAGAGAGACTAGTTGTTAGAATCATATGGTGTAATCCACTCATGTAGTTTTCTGTAGACGTTTTATCATATGCGGACCTGAATCGGCGCTGGAGATCCTGTGTTGGAAATGTATACAGCATTGGCGCTGTGGGTTGGGTCCACGTTAATATACTAAGGTGAGAAATAAAATGGGGGTTAAAAAAAAAATTCTGATCGGCAGCTGTCACACCGGCAGGTAAGTGCTGCCCTGACAGAATTTCCGAAGCCACGGGATGGCTCTGGAACTAGACGACGAAGGATCGTATCGTGCGGAGTCTCCTGGACCCCTCGGGGCAACCCGTGTTCTCTGCTCAGTACGGCGAGGTGCAGGGAGCACGGCAACTTTCTTTTGGTGGCGATCTCCCGTAAGGGACTTCCTGAGGCACGGCTCTGACTCAGCGATATCAACCTGGGCCACTCACCAGCCTTTCAACCCCATTCTGTCCCGCCCGGCAAGCTCGATCAGCGGGTGAGCTGTGAGGGCTGGACTGCTGTGCTGACTGACTGCACTGCGAGTGGGGAATGAGCAGTGCTTTGGCCATTCATTACCCTTGGTGATCCGATGTGTTTGTTTATTGTCGGTTGTTGGTTTTTTTTGCCTTCGTGGGGTACTGTGATTGGTGTGGATGGTTGTTGTCATCGTTGTGGGTTCCCTTCGATGATGTTGGCGTTCTTGTCTTTTAACACCTCGGTCTTGATAAATGATCGGAGCTGTCTGCGTTGTTTTTGGCATGGACATGTGTCTACATCTCTGATAATAGTTAATCCCTTTTCGCTATTAGGTTATGTCGATGTGTTGGATATTACTCGTGAGATCTTGTGAGACAACACTGGTTTTGCTCTGAAATCTTCTTTTGACTCGTGATAGTGGAAACATTTGTTATGGGGCTCCATCGTCATGGTTCTGTACAAAATTAGTTAGATAAATAAACATGGTAGATGACCTGTTCACGGTTTTCATCTTTAGTATTTTGGCGTCGCTTTAAATGTAGCATCTGGTAATGGAAATAGTACTCGTTGGTTTTCTGAAGACTTTGTTTTGGGGCGTAAAAACCCACAAAAATAAGAGACAGAATAATAGTCGCTACTTACGAGCGTATCTGTGACAGACATGCGTCTTCTTATTTACTTTATTATTATCTGAATATCGCTGAGGAATCTCCTTTCAAAAACATAATATGGTGTTTGGGCTCATCTTTCAAGTTTTTTTCTTGGCGAGGGGGTGGGCGGTATAATTCTTTATCCCACTCTCCCCCCAAAATACCCTATTCGGTCCAGCGGTCCATTAGGAAGGTCTAATGTACAATAGTTCGCTATTTCTCCGTATGAACTCATGTGTCATACTTTACTTCCTACACAATTCAGAACATTAGTGTTATGAACATCATAATGTCAAACGCAA
The DNA here is from genome assembly GCA_018398815.1 of Conus ventricosus. NCBI lineage: Eukaryota > Metazoa > Mollusca > Gastropoda > Neogastropoda > Conidae > Conus > Conus ventricosus. The sequence goes on from JAFLJL010016384.1 coordinate 6,998, forward strand.
GTAATAATTGAAAATGTGCTTGACCATGATCTATGAACTTTTTGTACGCACTTGCAATGGCACTATGAAACTACTATAGTTGACATATGTACTGTTTTATCTCTAGAGAGAAACAGATTGTTCAATGTTCTTGTTCCTATTTTTTTCCTTCCACCCCAATACCACTTTCTTTTGTCTATCTTTTTCTCTCTTCGTGTTTGTCTGGTAAAATTCCTATCAATAACTCAAGTGAGACGAGCATCAAAATAATGAATCTGGCATTTAGGAAAGGCTTGTGGGGGGGGGGGTACCTGCCACTTGCTAGCGCTTCTTGTAATGTATAAACAATCCTTCCAAATGAGATTAACGTTCCTGTTATTGTTCTCTTTCGGTCTTTATTTGTGACCCGACCGTGGCAGACCACACAGAATGGTTACGACCTCCGGGCCCCATCGACATACCAGCCCTCCACCAAGCCTCCAACACCAACGCCGGGCCTGCTGCTGCTGTGGCTTGGCGTCGTGGCTCGGAGGCTGATGGGCATGAAGCAGCTCGGACGTGCGTGGCATCCTGGTCAAGTTTAGTGTTCACTGCCTATGGAGGCAGCAAATGGTAAAAACGAGGCGGGCGGTAGCTACGTCTGGTGAGGTGTGAGAATGGATCTGCTTCATACGCTCCATGTTTCACCGGGAGGCGCTGGGTTTTTGTTGGAGGTGTGTGTGTTGCGTGCGTTGCGCGCGTCGCGTGCAGGTGTGGTTGTATATATATGTGTGTTGTTGTGTGTGTGTGTGTGTGTGGGTGTGTGTGTGTGTTGTGTGGTGTGTGTGTGTGTGTGTGTGTGTGTTTTGTTGTAGTAGTAGTTTAGTAGTAGTAGCAGTTGTAGTACGAGTAGTAGTGGTTGTAGGACTTTCTTTTTTTGTCATTTTCACATTATAGGTGTGATATTAGTCGAAGTGAGAGAGAGTGAGAGGATGGGAAGAGAGAGAGTAGAGAGAGAGTGCGAGACGGCGAGAGGGGAGTAGAGAGAGAGAGGAGATGAGGAGAGGACGAGGTGAGTTGCGGCGCCGAGAGAGAGATGAGAGAGAGAGTGGTGTGTGTATTGGTATGTGTGGGAAGCATTAGGTGTGTGGAAGTGCACGCTATAAATATGGAAATATTTACTACTTATAACATTATAGCGAATTATCTAAACAGGACTTCATATTAAACAAAAGGTATTACTTTGCAATGCATAATAATAATAAATACTATATGGGGATTTATTATTAAGCGCCTTCCACGGCACAAGGCGCTTTTCAAGGCAGAAAAAAGAATAAAAAAAATACAAATATGCTAAATGTATATTGAAATTGCTATTGAAAAACTGCTAGATCAATGAAAAAACAAAGGCTCCTCTCCCATTCTCTCCACCACGCAAACACACTCTCACGCTATAGTCACACAATACATCAACAGTCGCAATATTCCACAAACTATTTAAGCGATCCACAGCAGACAACAAGAGTCAATCAACTATCAGGTAATATATCTGTCTTCGTTATATTGTTTGAAAAATGTGGGTTGTTCAGGGGGGTTTTGAAAGGAAGAAAGGTTGTGAAGTCTTAATCTAGCGGGTGTTTATTCCAAGAGTTTGGAAAATATTAGAAAACACATCAGTCATGTAATGCCTAATAAACATGGTAAGTATGCCTTTAAGCAGAAGCACCACACTTCAATATTATTAAACGTAGCGGCTCTCCAAGCACGTTTGCCTTACCACATTTGCTTTTGTTTCCTGCCATATATTTCGTTCTGAATGCGTTGAGTTTCAGTCTATAAAATACTGAAACTAAGGTTTCTTTTACTGGAGACATATCATACGACCCTGCAGGTGGGTCAATGCCTTCAACCAGATCAAAGCTGAGGTAACTTGGCTATTTCGAGACATTTAACCCGATAATAGGGGGTTGTACTGGTTGTTTCTAAAAACGTCCCAAGCCCACTTGTTTTTAAACGTGAGGTCACTCTTGTAAAGTAAGGGGACTGATCAAGTTGTCTTGTGCTCTCTTTCAGTTTTGGTCTCTTTTTGGCTGACTCTGTCTGCGTATTAATTGCCCCAAATTCCACAGTGGGAAGGGACCAAGAATTATATTGTTAAATCGGTCCCTTTGCACATCAAATTACGGATTTAATTACATATTTCTTTAATACAATGTTTGCAGAGTTTGAATCATGAAAAACCTGATTGATTTTTGCTACTGTACATTGTGTCGGACACATAACTATACTTGCAGATTGATTGCGCGGTAATTCAATTATATAGGTCAATGCATTAGTTATAGCTTTCTTTTCGGCCCCGTCTAAGATAGATCGAAATTTTTTCTATTGATTTACGCTTTATCTACTTTAAGTGTTGGAATATCTAAAGTGGTTCTAGCATCGTTGTTCCTTGTCATTGATCGATCATTGTGTGTGTGTGTGTGTTTGTGTGTGTGTGTGTGTGTGTGTGTGTGTGTGTGTGTGTGTGTGTGTGTGTGTGTGTGTGTGAGTGAGTGTCTGGTCCTGCCCCCTCTCCATGGGAATGCGGAGAGAAGTGGAGAATGATCAGTTGCTTGACAACTGACTTCCGAGTAAATGCCTGGACATTGATTACGGAGTGCTATTGTCTGCTCCGTGTGTTTACTGTTGATATCTGCTGCTCCATGAACTGTTGTAAATCTGTGCTTAATGAAACTGTTGTAATTCTGCTGCTTCTTGACTGTTGGTATTGTTATCTGGCTTCTTCATGAACTGTTGCTCTATCTGCTGATTCTTGAATGTTGATTTATGCCTGCGCCTTGATCTGTTGACTAATCTGTTGCTTCTTGAACTGTTGTATTCTGCAGCCTCCCTATGAATTCTCGTGATACCTGATGCGCTCATGACAATGTTGCATCACCTGCCTGCTCCATGAACTGTTGCATATCTGCGGCTCCATGAACACTGTTGCTATCTGCTGCTCCATGATCTGTTGCTATCTGCTGCTCCATGAAACTGTTGTTATCTGCCTGCTCAATGAACAGTTTGTTCTTTCTGCTGCTCCATGAACTGTTTGTAATCTTGCTGCTCCATGAACTGTGGCTTTCTGCTGCTTCCTTGAATCTCGTTCGCTTATCTGCTGCCTCCTGAACTGTTGCTATCTGGTGGCTTCATTTGAAACTGTTGGTATTGCTGCTCCTTGATCTGGTTGCTATCTTCTGGCTTCATGAACTGTTGTATCTGCTGCTGCTCCGTGATTTGTTTCTATCTGCAGGCTTCATGATCTGTTGTATATTTGGCTGCTCCATGACTGTGGTATTCTGACTGGCTCCTGTGATTCTGTTGCTATTCTGCTGCTTTACGAATGTTGTAATTGTAACTCCATGAATGTTCCTATCTCCTATGTCATGTACGGTTGTAATCTGCTGACTTCATGACTGTTGCTATCTTGTGCTCCATGACAAACAGTCTGCCTGTCAGTAGCTTCCTTTACTGTTTCTGCCTGCTGCTCCCCCCATGAACTGTTGTAATTGACTGCTTCATGAACTGTTGTAATCTGGCTTTCATGATCTGTTGTAATCGGCTGCATTCATGAAATGTTGCTATTCTGCCAGCTTCATGTACTGTTGCCATCTGTCTGCTTTCATGAACTGTTGTCTGTCTTCTGCGTCATGTATCATTGTTGTAATCTGCTTGCTTCATGATGTGTTGCTGTCTTCTGCTTCATGAACCTGATTGCTGTCTTCTGGTTCATGAAACTGTTGCTGTCTTCTGCTGCATGAACTCGTTGTATTGTGATTGCTTCATGAACTGTTGCCTATCTTCTGCTTTCTATGAACTCGTTGCCTATCTGGCTGCTTCTAAACTGTTTCCTATTCTGCTTGCTGTCATGTACTGCTTGTAATCTGCTGCTTAATGAACTGTGCTATCTTGCCGCTTCATTGACACTGTTGCTATCTGCTGCTTCATCGAATCTGTTCCTATCTGCTTGCTTAATGATCTGTTGTAATCTGCTGCTTCATGAACAGTTCCTATCTATGCTCAGGAACTCGTTGCTATGGCCTTGCTCCATGAACTGTTTGCAATCTGCTGCTTCATGTACTTTTGCCAATCTGTTGTTTATGCATCGTGTTGCAATCTGCGGCTTCATGAAACTGTTTTGGAATTGCTTGCTCCATGAACTGTTGCAATCTGCTGCTTAATGAAATGTTGTATTCTTCTGCTTCATGAACTGTTGCAATCTGACTGGATTTCATGACCTGTTGCTTTTTCTGCTTCAGTGATACTGGTTGACCCATCTTATGACTTCATGAACTGTTGTGATCTGCTGCTCACATGATCCATGTTGCTACTCTCTATGCTTATGAAGTGTTGGTAACTGCGGCTTCATGAACTGTTGTGATCTGCAGATTCTTGAACTTGTGTGATTCTTCTGCTTCATGAACTGTTGCTATCTGCTGCTTTATGAAATGTTGCTATCTTCTGCTATGAACTGTTGCTTCTGTGCTCTATGAACTGGTTGTGATCTCGCTGCTTCATGATACTGTTGTGATCTGCAGCTTATGAAACTGTTGTGATCTGCTGCCTTCATGAACTGATGCTATCTGCATGCTTCATGAACTGTTGTTATTCTGCATGCTTCATGAACTGTTGCTTTCTACCGATTTCTCATGGATCTGTGTGACTATCTCACTTGCTTCATGGTGCTGTTGCTTTGTACTGTTTCTTGAACTGTTGACTATCTACTGCTCCTTTGAAACTGTTGCTATCTGATGCTTCTTGATTCTGTTGTTGTTAATCTCGCTGCTTCATGAACTGTTGTAATGTGCTGCTTCATTGAACTGTTGCTATCTACTGCTTCATGAACTGTTGTTGTATTTGTCTCTGCTTCATGAACTGTTGCTATCTTACTGCTTTAAATGATAATGTTCCTATCTGCTGCTTCATGAACTGTTGCCTATCTGCTGCTCCTGAATACTGTTGCTCATCTGCTGCTCTTTGAACTGGTGTGATCTGCAGCTTCATGAACTGTTGTTGATCTTGCTGCTTCATGAACTGTTGTAATTGCTGCTGCTCCATGAACTGTTGCTATCTGCATGTTCTTCATGAATGTTGCTTTCTGCTGCTTATTGAACTGTTGTTATATGCTGCTTCATGAACTGTTGCTGTAGTCTTGCTTCATGAGCTGTTGATTATCTTCTGTTTCTTGTATCTGTTGTAATCTTTAGGCTTTATGCTGCATGAACTGTTGGTCGACTGCACCATAGATACTGTTGTAATCTGCTATACTCCATGACTGTTGTAATTGCTGCTTCATGAACTGTTGTAATGTGTGCTTTTGAACTGTTGCTATCTACTCCGTCATGAACTGTTGTAAATCTGCTGCTTCAGAAACTAGTGCTATCATAATGCTTCATGAACTGTTCCTATCTGCTGCTTCATGAACTGTTGTATCTCCGCTGCTTCTTGAAACTGTGGTAATCTGCTGCTGCTTCACTGAACACTGTTGCAATCTGCGAGCTTCATGAACTGTTGCTATCTTTGCTTCTATGAATGTTGTGATGTTCTGCTCACCATGAACTGTTGCTCTATCTGCCTGCCTTCATGAACTGTTGCTATTCGCTGCTTCATGAATATGTGTGTAAATCTAGCTGCCTTCAGGAACTGTGTAATCTGCATTGTTCATGATTGTTGCTTTTTCTGCTTCATGAAACTGTTGTGAGGATCTGCTGCTTCGTGAACTGTTGCAATTGCTGCTTCATGAATACTGTTGCAATCTGCTGCTTCATGAACTTTTGTAATCTCCTGCTTCTTGAATCACTGTTGTAATCTGCTGCTACCTATGAACTGTTGCTATTGCTGCTTCATGAAAACTGTTGCAATTGCTGCGTCATGATCTGTTTCCTATCTGCTGCTTCATGAATCTGTTGCTATCTGCTGCTTTATGTAACTGGTTGTAATGTGCTGCTTCATGAACTGTTGTTAAAGCTAAATCCCCCCCTGCTGCTCCATTGAACTGTTGTTTGTGCGGCTCCATGAAACTGTTCTATCTGCTGCTTCATGAATCTGTTATAATCTGCTGCTTCATGAACTGTTGTATTGTGCTGCTCATGAACTGTTGCTATCTGCTGCTCATGAACTGTTGTTTGTGCTGCTCATGAACTGTTCCTTTCTGCTGCTTCATGAACTGTTGTAATGTGCTGCTCATGATCTGTTGCTATCTGCTGCTTCATGAACACGGTTGTATTCTGCTGCTCATGAAATGTTGCTATCTGCTGCTTCATGGACTTTGCTTCTGCTGCTCCATGTTACTGTTTGCTTTCTTCTGCTTTATGGTCTGTTGCTATCTGCTGCTCCATGAACTGTTGATTACCTGCTGCTCCTTGAACTGTTGCTTTCTTCTGCTTCTTGTATCTGATTGCCTATCTGCCCTGCTCCAGAAATTACTGTTTGCTATCTGCTGAGCTCCATGAACTGTGTGCTATCTGCTGCTTCATGAACTGTTGTAATCTGCTGCTCCATGAACTGTTTGCTATTGTTGCTTCTTGTACTGTTGCTATCGCTGCTCATGTAATATGGCTTGCTGCTGCTTCTTGAACTGTTGTAATCTGCTGCTCATGTACTGTTGCTCTTCTTCTGCTCCATTTTAACTTGTGGCTTCTGCTACTTCATGAACTGTGCTATCTTTGCTTCATGACTGTGTATTCTGCTGCTTCCATGAAACTGTTGGTATCTGCCTGCTCCTATGAACTGTTGATATATGCTGTGCTCCGTGGATACTGTTGCTTATTGGTATTGAATTAAACTGTTGCTAAATGCTTTTCATGAACGTGTTACTGTGTGATGCTCTATGTAAACTTTTCCCAATTGAAAATCCTGAGTGATGTGTATTGTCAATCCAGGAACTGTTCCAAATTGTTATTCCCTTGAACTTGTTGCTATCTCCTGATTCAACGTTCTGATATCTCTGCTTACATGATCTGTTGTGAAGATGACTGCTCCATGAAACTTTGATGAAGTTGATGCTCCATGGTAACTGTTGTCATTCCGCTGCATCACCACCTACCGGATGTGTGCTGTCAGAGGGGTGACGCAGCATCAGTTGCAGCTGTCCGACAGTCCTGGAAGCGATAACTAACACGAGGGCCTGGGGTGCTGGAGGACACCGTTGGTGTTTTCTCAGGTCAGTGCTGCATTGAAAACTTGCACATCTTTCTTGCAGCACCTCCTGGGCCCAGTGTCGGAACAGGCTGCATGTTTTTTGGGCCCCGTCTTTTTAAGGCCTACTTTCTATTTTCACCTCTCTCTCTCTCTCTCTCTCTTCTCTCTCTTCTCTCTTCTCTGTCGCTCTCTGTGTCTCTCTCTCTCTCTGTTCTCTCTCTCTCTTGGTTTCTCTCTCTCTCCTCTCTGTCTCTCTCTCTGTCTCTCTCTCTCTCATCTGTCTCTTCTCTCTGTCTCTCTCTCTATCTGTCTGTCTCCTCTCTCTCTCTGTCTATCTCGCTCCTCTGTCTTGTCTCTCTCTCTCTCTCTTGTCTCTTGTCTCTCTCTCTCTCTGTCTCTGTACTCTCTCTCTCTCTCTCTCTCTCGCTCTGTCTGTCTCTGTCTCTGTCTCTGTCTCTCTCTCTCTCTCTCTCTCTGATTTATATGGTTTGGGCAGGCATGATTTTGGGTATACAGTGGGGATTAGGACGTGACGTTGACTGCGTCTACGAAGATGATCATGATGGTAATGATACATTGTCAGTTTGACAATGATGACGATGTTCACTCGATGAAGATAGAGGGACATCAGACAACCTGACGGACGTGTCGTGGCGAAGTGGTTTGCTTCGCTGACCCCGGCTGGGAGGTCGTTGTTCCGAATCCCAGTTCTGAGTCCTGTGGGTTTTTCTGCCCCGGACGGCTCCTACCCTGTGTTGTGTTTGCTGCGGAACTCAGTTGGGGATAGACTGGGACCCACCACAGTCGAGTTTCATCCACTTATATTGATGCGATTCTGAGAAATGTTGTCCCCAATTTCCTGACCAAAACAAAACACTGCGGAGCCTGTATCTCTCGGGATGGTTGACGCCGGGATATTTTATGATAAAGGAAGCGCAGAGTTACAGCCCTGTATGTAGTCTCAGACGAAATGGAAATCCGTCGATCATCTTAATCTTCCTCTGTTCATAGTTCAGCATAATAAAGTCTCAAATTCTGAGGGCCGTGCATTATGCCCTGCTCTCTTGGGACCTCTATTTCGATGTCCTCTCCACGTCTGTGGCCTTGGTGTGGTTCCGTCGGGGTCACCTGGATCGCAGAGTCCATGCGGCTTAGTTGGACGGACGTGGTGGCCGGCCCTCTGGAGGGAGGAGCTCACTGACGCGGCTCGCGACTAAGCAATTATTGTCGTCTGCAGGGGGCCTTAGTAGGTGTCTGCGTTATGTTAGATCAGAATACAGGCGCAACTGATCAATCCGATGTGACTTCGGCAGCAGTTGCAGTGTTCCTCCGTGGGTAGCCCTCTTGACGACTTGACCATGACTGCTCCCTGTGGATTGCCGGTTGCGGGGGCTGCGGCGGGGCGATCGGGTCTGTGGCTGGGGACGGGGTGTCTGAAATGTGCGGGCGTGGGTGCACTTGCCTCTGAGGTGGCGCTGAGGTATGGGTACAGAAATAAATAAAGATGGACATCTAGACCCAACGGTCACGATGACGATCGCGACCGACCAACGACACGGCGACAATGATGATGACAATGATATCAATGACGTTGACACACTCACAAACCCTTCACGTGCAGCATACAACAGCACCCGGGAAACATCTGGAAGGTCACCAAATGTTGACATCACCATCAAGTACAACAATGCAAGGGCCTGCCTATGTTGATGAAAAGAATAAAGCAATTCAAAATTCATGGTACCCGAGACCACCCAGTCACTATTTGAAAAAAAGATTCGGAAAACTTGGAAGCTGACCAAGAACATTGAAACGAGGACCTACAACACGCTCCAAGAGCCACTTACTAAATGAAGAAGGCCAGCCTCCTTGCTTTCAGTAAACTTTAGGACAAGTCAGTTCTGCTAATTGTACCACGGTGAAATCGGCGCTCTGATGATTATAAGAATATATTATTAGAGAGGAGCAAGGAAACAATCAGGCAACTACTAGCATGACACTTATTCTCATCTTGCTTGAGTGAACAGCGCCATCAGACGCAGCTTAAGTACAGAAAGCTCCAGGAGAAAGGATGGCATAACAAACGAGATGTTCAAATATCTCGCTATTATACCCCCAGGAATCTCCTGGTCTTCTACAAACTGTCATTGGAATGGCTGGGACTTTTCCCAAGAAACGGAAGGAAGCTATTGTGACACCAGAACCTGAAAAGAGGAAAGGACAGGCACAACAAGAACAGTTATCGACCTTCAGCCTCCTCCCCCCCCCCCGGCTTGCCTCAGGAAAAACATTGGAGCGCATCGGTGACCGACGCCTGCAAGTTGCAGTACCATCTGGTGGGAGAAAAATATCCACATCAAGCCCAACAGTCAAGGCTTCAGGAAAACAGTTGAACCATGACATTGATAACGGCTTTCAAGATTAAAATGAATACTCTCGCCGTATTTGTAGAACTTTACCAAATGCATCGATAAAGTGTGGAAGTAAGGTTTCCGCTTCTAGCGCCTCAAAAAAAAAGTATGCGGAATACTTGTTTGGTGGCATCATACAGCTCACTTGCCTCCAATACGATCAGCTCGAGTCTAACTGGGAATCCAGACAAACTCATGTGTGAAGATAGGGAGGGGGGTTCCTCAAGGTAGCTGTCATATCACCAACTCTTTTCCGTCGTCTTCATTCGATGGACATTGTGACAACTGACAAGCCTATGTCTCAAGGACGCTCCATGAAGATGACCTTGCTATATGGACAAAAGAGAACTGACAAAGACTGCAGTTTACAGAATGCGGAAGCAAATGTATTGCCTTCAAATTGGGCATAATGAGTGGATGGTTCACCATCAACTAGGACCAAAACGGAGGCCAACACTTGACGTCTCACTCGCACCTATGAGGATGCTTTCTCCCTTCAGATAGAAGGCAAGAACCATTCCACAAGAAGTTACGCCAAACCTCTTCAGGGGTACTGCTTGGACAGATGGCTAACGTGGTCCCACACATCAGTACATGCCACTGCAAAGCAAAGTTGAGATATGATGGACTGTAATGAAGAATACTGGCTGATACAAAAATGGGGAGCGGATACATGAAGATCTTGACCAAGTATACAGGGGCACCGTATGTAACTCCCACATGGAAATGCCTTTTCCTACACTGGTCAACATGCTGCCAGGTCACATTGACATGACCTAAGAGTGCCAGGATGTAGCTTCCCGTTGATCACAGGTGGATATGAAGGATCCACTCCCATTGCCTGCAATGGAGAAAGCATAGGCACTCCACTCGCTGGACGAACGAAAGAGAGGGAAATAAAACCTATCTGAGAGAAAGAGAGAAGATGAAAAGACTCCCATCCCATCCACCTGCCACTCAAAACTCCTGTGCCAGCAAAGATAACAGACTCGAACGCCAGTGACAAACATATAAGAAGGCTGCTTCAGGTAAGGTATAGAAAATTTGCTCGCCTACAGCACAGCAGTCATCAGTGAAATGCTCCATGACTTCGTAGAGTGGGACAGTGATACTCCCCCCCCCCCCCCCCCTCTGCCCTTGGACATTCTCAGCACTGGTGCTAAAGAAGACCACAGTGATACAGAACTCATGTCCCTGACTTAGAGGCCCATAGCCAGAGGATACCCTGCACTACTTGGGCCGTGGTCCACACAAGATGGCTTTTTGCAGAGAAAGAAGCTGTATAGGTAATGGGGGACGGCGGGTGCGTTTCATACACGTTCCCACGATGGCAGTTCCATCAGCACAAGTCTGTAGCCACGGCTGGCTTCAGAACCTAACAACAGAGCAGATGCATGTGCCATCTCACTGCTGTACAAGAACTAATGAATGGGACATATTACAACTCAACGGTGTTCCATACAGATTGTCGAGACCATCCTTCTAAGCGGAGTTCTTCCAGAGGAGAGAAAGAGAGCAGATTCCTACAGGATACCATACAGGAACTGCACACGCTGAGCTGGGGATGACACAGTCTTGCTGTCGATTCCCTCAGCTGTAGTATTGCAGGAAAGAAGAGGCAGACAGTCTCTCCAGACGGGCAGCCAACAAGAACCAAATAGGCCATATGATCCCTTACAGAGAGGCGAAGACCATCATCCGTCTAGCCAGTTCAGGGACAGCATAAGAAAGACTACATGTGGAGGTAGTAGAGATGGTGACATTCACATCTTGGAGGCGTGCCCAACAAGTCGCCATCTTCAGGCTAAGATATTTACTGGCACTGTCTGTGCTCTCCACCTCCATCGCCTGAAATTTATAGCACACAATTGAGTGTCATTGCGTACAGGCCAACCAAAAACCCAGCCCACGAATTTCGTACTGTCCCAATTTTCGACAGCCTGCGGCTTGAGTTTTGGCACGGTGTAGTGGAACTCCATGAAATTTTGTGGGGAACGGACAGGACCTCACTCCGAAGGACGCTGACTTTGCCGAGTTACGGGAGCTTTGTAATCTGACCAGCACTGACCATGGGACGCAGAAGTCTAGAAGAAGAAGATGAAGAACAGAAGATGCGACGATGGCAAACAGAGACGGACGATGGTGAAGATTTCTCATCAGGAGACACTAATTTCTCGGTTGTCGTGGGTTCTTTTACGTGATTAAGTTTAACACGCTGCGCACTGTGCCGTGGTTTCCCATCTATTGCCAATTCCGGAGAGGGCGGAAGAAGAAAGAACCCCCTTGCAAGTGCGATGTAAACCAGGATTCTGAACCACGTCTTGCCTCTTGTGGAGAGCGTTGTCCACAAGCACACCCCGTTGTGACCGTGCGCCAGCGTATTTGCTGAACGCTTTGTGGGCCCACCAGGTAACTCGGGCTGGGGTTAGTGCATTCTTTGCTGTGTTAGCGGGCTGGCTGGACTGTAAAGGTGAACCACTGAGTTGCGAACCAGATTTAAATTCCACTGGCGACCTACTTAAAATCGGCTTCGTCCTCACGGAGCGTCCTATCGTGTTGTCGTTCTGGTTGGCTCTCATGATGTGTGTTAAATATCGCTGATTTTGGTGTGGAATATGTGTTGTCTATGGCGTGTCTCTGATGGGGGAAAAAAGTATAGGGAAGAGTGTTGCCGAGTTTATATAATGATGATAATGATAAGGGATAATAAAAGGATGATTTGATTTTGCGTTGCTGTCGATGATTTTGTTGATGATATAAAACGATTGTCGGGCAACAAAGACAATGACGATGATCAATAAGTTGATGAATGACGCGCATGATGATTCATAATGTTAAAGACGACAAAATTCCAAGGATCAGAATGACAATTATTCTCGCACATGCCTCCTCCTTCCTCCACCCTTATCTCCCCACCATTCATCAACTTCGCCCCCCCCCCCCCATCCCCTTACTTCTCCCCAATCTCCTCTCCCGATCTCTCTTGTCCTGGCCTTCTTACACATGCAGAGCTGTTCAACGATACTCCCGACTGCGTGTGGCCTGTTCTGCCAACCTGGGAGTGCTGGGTCAGCGCGGGGATCCCTCCGCCGGCTGTGAGGCAAGAGGCGCTGGTCTGCAACGCACGATTCATGGGCCTGGTCAGCAAGGTGGTGGACAGTCTACAGACGGTGGTCACCAGCCTGGACCAGCCCAGGTCGTCGCCAACCTCCTCAGGAACTCCGGAAAGCGTCATGCCCGATATGGCGTTCAGCCCAAACATTTCCCTGTGAGCGGGGCTGTGTGTGTGTGTGTGTGTGTGTGTGTGTGTGTGTGTGTGTGTGTGTGTGTGTGTGTGTGTGTGTGTGTGTGTGTGTGCGTTTATGTGTTTGTGTTTATATGTGTGAGTGTGTGTGTGTGTGTGTGTGTGTGTGCGTGCGTGCGTGCGTGCGTGCGTGCGTGCGTGCGTGCGTGCG
>JAFLJL010016384.1:22489-42489 GCA_018398815.1 Conus ventricosus
GGTAACACAGCATAATTATGACGATGATACTGATGACATTGTCGTCATTTCCCACCCACAGCCATTCAAGGCGGGTGTATTTGAGGCCATGGAGAGACGTCTGGGCTCGTCCTTCACCCTGGAGGCCCGACAAGCTTGGGAGGCGTTGCTGGACATCCTCCTGGATCAAATGCAGCAGGGCTTGCACTCCGTCAGAAGATTATAGTGCCTTAGCTGTGCCTTGGTCAACAGGACGGACCGTCAGTGTTCCGGACCTCGTGGTACAGTAATGGTGGAGCATCGAGTGTGTGGAATACAACAGGACGGAAAAGCCTCTGGTCATTGTGGGTGAAAGCAATCAGAAAGTTTGGGATGGGAGGGAAGGAACAGGAAGGGTGGGGTGGGGAAGGGGGCTACAAAAACTCTTTAATTGTTCCATCCTCCAGACTCTCTCCCTCTCTCTGGCACTACTCCCATGCCGGTCATTACGGCTCCTCCCACACCTAGCCTCTGCCGGGTCAGCAGTCTTGTGTCACTCTCAGGTGTCATCATGAGGCAGCTCGCGTACATGAGGAGCTATCAGTCTGAGGTAGTCATGAGGTATCCCGCCGGAAGAGATACTGTGCTTCTACCACGTGTCTTCATTGCAGTTCTCTATCCACCAAGCACCACATGCATTCATGGACAGTGCCCATGAACCTCATGACCCTGAGGACTTGAACATGAAGTCACCACGGGCATGGAGGTGAAGGAGAAGAAACACTGAGGTCACCACGAAAAAAGGCGTTGAAGGCAACTCACTTTGAGATTTTCCTTTTGTATGATGATCCATGAGGTTGAGCATGATAGTGATGCTGCCATACGATTCCACATCGACCTGAGATTTTGTGACAGGATTGTGCGTCCCGTTTCCTTTCTTCATAATATTATACCCAGCGTCGTTCAGAACCAAGGAAAAACAACAACAGATAACTGCAGAACTGGTTAGAAAATCTTAGCTACGTCCACAACACTTCACCCACTGAGTGGATAAATCACGACTGAGTGGTGTCACTCCTCCCATTTTAGCCCATGGTTTTGTGGTAAGGCCCCCAACGCCCACGATCATGTGTGGATTCTGGTTGTGTTTGAGCTCACCAGCTCCCCGCTACAATGTTTCATACTGCCCAGTAATAGAGGAACTGATGTGTTAGAGACCTTCGGAATGATTTGTTTACCTTCCTTCCTTCTTTCCGACTATCTTTCTTTGTGTATACATTCACACACACACACGCGCGCGCGCACGCACACGCACGCACGCACGCACGCACGCACACACATACCACACACACACACACACACACACACACACACACCACACACACACACACACACACACACGCACGCACACACGCACACACACACACACACCACACACACACACACACACCCCACACACACACACAACACACCACACATCACAGCACGCACCACACATACACACGCACCACGCACCACACCACACACACACACACACACACACACACACACACACACACACACACACCCACACACACACACACACACACACAAAACACATACACACACAAACACACAAGCACGCACGCACACATACACACAAGCACGCACGCACACACACACACACACACACAACACACACACACACACACACACACACACACACACACACACACACACACACGCACGCACGCACGCACGCACGCACGCACGCACGCACGCACGCACGCACGCACGGACGCACGCACGGACGCACACACGCACGCACACACACCACACACACACACACACACACACACACACACACACACACACACACACACACACACACACACACATACTCGCGCGCACATACTTACTTACATACTTACATAGTCATTCTTTTCTTTCTTTTTTTTTTTTACTCCTCCCACTACTATCCAAAAGGTGCATACTTACATAGTCATTCTTGATTAGCCTACTTACTCCTACCATCTAAACTTACATAGTCATTCTTTTTTTTACTCCTCCCACTACTATCGAAAGGTGGCATACTTACATAGTCATTCTTGATTAGCCTACTTACTCCTACCATCTAAAGATGGCAACTTTCACGGTCATTCTGTTTCTACTCTAGTCCTACAGACTTGATGTGACGTACTCATTTGATCATTCTTTTTCTTGCACTCATACCATCTAAACATGGACCCTCACATGGTCATTCTTTTCACATTTTCTACTACCGCCTAAGAATCGCATGCTTCATGGTCATCCGTCTCTTGCACCTATCATCTGAAGATTACATATTTACAAGGTCACTTTTTTAACTCTCTCTAACCATCGAATGATGACATTCTCACGTGGTCATTTTTTTAACTCTCTCTAACCATCGTAAGATGACATACTCACGTGGTCATTTTTTTAACTCTCTCTAACCATCGTAAGATGACATACTCACGTGGTCATTTTTTTAAACTCTCTCTAACCATCGTAAGATGACATACTCACGTGGTCATTTTTTTAACTCTCTCTAACCATCGTAAGATGACATACTCACGTTATTCCTACCATTTAAGGTGATTATATTCACATGGTCATTCTTTCCTTACGCATTCCTTTTTTTTTTTTTTCCTTTTAATTTCTTTATTACGATCATATAATCCGTCGAGCAGTACGTTGGTTATACATGCATATCCCATACATGTTTTCAATATTTCTACTATATATGCATTTTCTAATAAACACATTTTCCAATTAACTTAACGGTGCACCACATGTTTACACACATATAACAATAATAACAATGTAACATACATACACGTTACTAAGGGTTATAGGAATTTAGGATATGATCTCGGCGGAGACACTTATTTTTAATAAGAAAATGTTTATCACCAAAAGTAGAATTAGAAAAAGAGACGTGCCATGACGCGAAGTAAATATTTTGAAGTAACCTAATATTTCATGATCGTATCTTTTCTGCCTTATTCATCCTTCTAACAACCCACCCCTCCCCTCCTCCCACCCCATTTTCTTATTTTATCTCAGGCTCACTCACTCACTTCGTCTTTCTCTCACTCACATTCTCAAACACAAAGATACCTGGTTTTACTCTTTGCTTGTTTTGTTTCATATTAGGTTATACTTTCTCTGTGACTCAATGTATGAATCCAAAAATATAACTATAAAAAAGGTTTAGGGTAGGTATCACAATGAGAATAGTGGAAATATGGATTAAGAGGTAGTGACTGGTATGTGGAACACAGCTTTAATTAACAATATAAGGTGATCTTTACTCAAATTTCTGTTATGGATTTATAGCATGCCCATCAGTTTCACATTGGTCAGATTTCATCAACAGTTTATGGTTGAAAAGTTCTATCTTATATCTCATTTTCATCTTGTTCCGGAATGAGTTAAGTGTAGGAATTATTTTGTCCAGTCTGCATTGATATATATGAAATTTTGCGCACAACAAAATATAATCAAAAACATAGTCACTTTTAAAGTTTTGATCAATACCAAGAATGATGATGCGTTCGTTTAAATCTACTTTATCTATATTGGGGCAATGTGCTTTGAGATGGTTTTGAAACTCTTTCCAGAAGTTTTGTGTGTGAACGCATTCCCACAGACCGTGCTTTATACTGTCTTTTTCTCTCAAGCACAAACTACAGCTGTTGCTTTGTACTACTCCCATTTCTCTCAAAACCACATTTGTCGCCAGTATACGATGGAGAACTCTAACCTGAAACCATCTGAGTTTTATCTCGTTAATTTTGACGATTTTTTCAAAACAATGTTTCCAATCTATCTCTCTTTCAAAATAGTTTCCCATTTATTGCAAAAGTGTGGTCTTTTTCTATCTTCTATAAGCACGTCGTAGAATTTTCTTGAACCCCTTACATTTTCTATTAACATACGTATTGACTTAGGTTCACGGTCTCTTCTAGAATCTTCAATTTTTATACTGGTCCTTTTGACGTATTTGTTAATGGAGGTCATGCAACTTAAATATGTTAGTGCATTTAACGTGATGTCGTGTTTTGAGCTGAAGTCTTGGTATGAAGTTGCGTTACCATAGTTATCAATCAAATCACCAATACAGAATATGCCATTAGTTGCAAGTTCTTTTATATGTACATGTTTCCCGCCAATTTTCATATTCTTATTATAGAATATTGGTTCCGCTAAAAGTTCCTCTGGTGTTTTAAGTTCGATTTTATTTCTAAACATTTGATATATCTCAAAAGTATCCTTCCAAAATTTATTGGTGTGTTTATATCTGGAGAAGAAATCTGGACCAAATAGCGTCCAGTTTTCTGCGTCTTTACAACAATGAAAGAACACTTGTTTCCATTTATGATTACTATTATGTAATTTTCAAAACCACGTTAATTTCAATGCATTCATATAGCAGTAAATATTTGGTATTCCCATTCCACCGTCGCGTATATTTTTAACTGACGTATTTCTATTAATTCTATCACGTTTATCGTTCCATATAAACTTAAAGCAAATTTTTTGGAGATTTTCAATAAAGTTTTCGGGACGGTTTGGAAGTAACAACCATAGATGAACTAGTTTTGACAGAACCATCGATTTTAGTACAGCAACCCTTCCAAGAGGGTTATCAATCGCTTCATCCATATATTTAATAACATTTTTATTTCTTGGAATTTTTCATCAAAATTTAGCCGTGCACAATCTTCCAGGTCATTAGCAAAATATATACCAAGTATTTTAAATTTTGGGGGATTCCAGTTAAATTTAAGGTGTGGCATGAATTTGATGTCACTGTTCATCTTTCTGCCGAGCCAAACAACAAACGTTTCCCCAACATTAAGTTGTAATCCCGATTTGTTTCCAAATCTGTTAATACCTTGAAAGTTAATTCAAATGTTTCTCTGTCCCCGTGTTGGAATAGTTCGGTGTCATCGGCAAATTGGGATATCTTATGTTCTGTTTGTCCTATTTAAATTCCTTTGATACTTGTGTTTTCTCGTATCATAATTGCTAAGATTTCAGCACAGAGTATGAATAAATATGGCGAAATCGGGTCACCCTGTCGGCAGCCTCTCTTTATTTCGAACCATGGAGACGATTGACCGTTTACTAGAACTGTTGATTTGATATTGTAATAGAAAGTTTTGATCCACCTTTTTATGTTTTTATGGAAACCATATGCGTCCAAAACTTAAACATGAAACCCCAGTCAAGAGAATCGAATGCCTTTTCAAAATCTATACCCAATAATAGTCCTGCAGTTTTCTGTACTTTGCAAAAATGAATAATATCATATGTTAATCTTATATTATTACCCATATATCTATTAGTCATAAATCCTGATTGATCTTCGCTAA
This sequence comes from Conus ventricosus, assembly GCA_018398815.1. Taxonomy (NCBI): domain Eukaryota; kingdom Metazoa; phylum Mollusca; class Gastropoda; order Neogastropoda; family Conidae; genus Conus; species Conus ventricosus. The sequence goes on from JAFLJL010016384.1 coordinate 27,829, forward strand.
TAAACTTTGGGAGAACCTTCTTTAATCTCCTAGAAATACATGTTGTAGCAATTTTGTACACAACATTTAAAAGAGAGATTGGCCTCCAGTTTTTTAGATAAATTTTCTCGATCTATCATCTTTGGGAGACATATAATGATTCCTTCCTTTTGTGTTTGAGACATTTCTCCTTTGATAAAGCCTTCGTTTATAGACCTCACGACCAGCTCACTAATTCTTTTCCGCCAAAAAACTTTAAAAACTCTACTGTAAACCCATCCGATCCTGGACTCTTGCCGTTATTCATATTTTCCAAAGACTGTGTGGCTTCTTCAAGCGTTATTTCACCTTCTAAACTTTTGGCTTCATTTTCCGACAATGTGGGTATATTTGTACCATTTCTTCTATTTCACAGTTGATCATGTCTTTTTTTTCATACAACTTTTCGTAAAAGGATTTTGTTTCATAGACAATATCACTTGTTTTATCTAAAAGGGTACCATCGTTTCGTACAATTTTTGTCATTGTTTATTTATATAGTTTCTTTTTTCTAACCCACAAAAATACTTCGTTATTTTTCACCTTCAGCGACCCATCTAGCTTTTGAGCGTATGTTTTCCTTACGCATTCCTACCATTAAGGTGATTATATTCACATGGTCATTCTTTCCTTACTTATTCCTACCATTTAAGGTGATATATTCACATGGTCATTCTTTACTTGTTGGTCACTCTTACCAACTTAAAGTGACATATTCACATCGTCATTATTCTCTTTCTCATTCCTACCATTTAAGATCATATATTCACATGGTCATTCTATCCTTGCTGGTCACTCTTAACAATTTAAAGTGACATATTCACATCGTCATTAATTTTCTTACTCACTTCTGCCACTTTTAGGTGACATTCACACAGACTTTTCTTTCTCACTTCTACTATCTAAAGGTGGCATACTTATATGGTTAGTCCTTTTATACCCATTCTCAAACAGCTGAGGATGATATGCTTAGTTGGTAAATTTTTACCCTTTCTGACTATCCAAGTAGATATACTTACAAGGTTACTCTTTCTGTATTCACTCTTACCATCTAAAGGTGGAATATTTACCTGTTCATTTTTTTTCCACTGACTGTCATCAAGTGTAGGTGGTATAACCAGTCATTAGCTTCTCACTTACTCTTAGGATCTAGAGATGGCATAGCTGACTGGTCATTCTTTTTTTTCCACCAACTCCTACCGTCTAAGGATGGCATATTCACAGGGTCATTTTTCCCTACCCATCCTAACCAACTAACAGTGAAATGCCTGATCATATTTTTGAATACTCGTACCTCTGAAGAAGGTTTACATGCCCGGGTCTGCCATTTTTACCCACTCTTACTATCAAATATGGCAGGGTGGGTCATTCTTTTCGTACTCATTTTACCATGTAATGATGGCATTCTTGCATGGCCCTTTTCTTATCTACTTTAACGCCTGAAGTGGCCTACTCACATGGTTATTTACTTATCTATTTATTTATTTGTTTATTTGTTTATTGTTTATTTAGTGTTGTTCTCTGGTCTTATCTGAAGTTGGCACACCTGATTCTATTCCATCAAAACAACAACATCTTTTGAACCGGGTTTCCAGATATCCCGGTTAGCGCTTTTCATTTTATTTGACCGGTTATGGACACCGCTTTAAGACTGGCATGTTTTGGAATCAATTCATGTCTGTCTTCCTATTTCTTTCATCTGTGTACATGGTTTTCTCTGTAAACATTCAGCCCTGGAGTGGTCAGTGCGGTCCGCTAGACGCTACACAAAGTGGATTGAATGGAATGGAAAACGGACATGACTTAACATAATTGTCCAGATGGTTAGATATCCAGTAAGTGCAATAAATGAGTGTACTCCTCATTTGATGCTTTGTGGGTTTTCCCCTCGTATTCAGACTTGCAGACATGTTTTTTTTTCAGATTAGCGCACCACCACCACCACCACTACCACCACCACCACCCCTCAATTTCTCTGTCTGTCTGTCTGTCTGTCTGTCTCTCTGTCTGTCTGTCTGTCTGTCTGTCTCTCTCTCTCTCTCTCTCTCTCCTCTCTCTCTCTCTCTCCTCTCTCTCTCTCTCCTCTCTCTCTCTCTCTGCGCACGTGTGTGTGTGCGTGCGTGTGTGGTGTGTGTGTGTGTGTGTGTGTGTGTGTGTGTGTGTGTGTGTGTGTGTGTGTGTGTGTGTGTGTGTGTGTGTGTGTGTGTGTGTGTGTGTTATAGGCCCGCTGTGTGTGAGCGTGCGTGCGTTCGTGCGCACGCCTGTGTTTGTTTGTGTGTCTGTCTGTCTGTGTTTGTGTCTGTGTTTTTATGCGTGTGCATGTCTTTAATTGTACATTTTGTTGCATATTTGCAGAAACTATCAGCCCCATTATACATTATGCACACCAAGACAAATAAACACACACCCACAGCCACAGCCATACCCACACACTCACACACAGACGGACAGACAGACAACCACACACCACACACACACACACACACACACACACACACACACACACACACACACACACACACACACACATACCACACACACACACACACACACACACACACCACACACACACCACACACAACACACACACACACACACACTCAACACACACCAAGCGCGGCGCGCACGCACGCACGAACGCACACACGCACACACGACCTCATGCCTACTTCTTTAAACAGACAGCCTCAAAGCATACCTGGAAGCTGACATTACAACGTTCTCTGTACCTCCACTTCCCTTGTCCAGTACATGTACCTGTCAGTCACATACCGACCACTGTCCATACATACACCCACTGTCCAGTACATACACCCACTGTCCATACATACACCCACTGTCCATACACACACCCACTGTCCAGTACATACACCCACTGTCCAGTACATACACCCACTGTCCAGTACATACACGCACTGTCCAGTACATACACCCACTGTCCGTACATACACCCACTGTCAGCCTGTCATGTGCTTTCTTACAATTGGCTTTTTTGTCTGTAACTAGCACGTTTGCAGACTAGTTTACACTCTGGGTAAAATGCACTTGCAGACCCCACACTCACTCCCGGCAGTTGGCACACACACACACACACACACACACACACACACACACACCACACACACACACACACACACACACACACACACACACACACACACACACACACACACACACACACACACACACACACACACACACACACACATGTATGAGTGCACGCGTTTTCCCATTGAGAATATTACCATACTGCCAACTAAAAACCATCATCTTTCTGTGTCCCTCCACGCCACACTCTACCAGCCGCTAAAGCTGTCACACCCACTACTGCCCCATGTCCGCCGCACACGCGGGATGTCCAGCATGTCATCGTCTGTCAGAGTAAAGCCTCGTGTCCCTGACCTTTGACATCTATTGCTGACAGGTCGTCTTTGCCCAAAGTGAAAGAGGAAGAAGTGAATGGCTGGAGGAGAGAGAGAGAGAGAGAGAGGAGAGAGAGAGAGAGAGAGAGAGAGAGAGAGAGAGAGAGAGAGAGAGAGAAATGAAATGAAATGAAATCTTTATTCCATAAGGCCAAGGCCCCCTCTGGAAGAGGGGAACAAAACCAAATACATATAAACATCATTACATACACATACATGAATATATATTCAAGTTATAGCAATCTGCCGCGCTTTAGAGAGAGAGAGAGAGAGAGAGAGAGAGAGAGAGAGAGAGAGAGAGAGAGAGAGAGAGAGAGAGAGAGAGAGAGAGAGAGAGAGAGAGAGAGAGAGAGAGAGTTTTGGTATAGCTCACAACTGTTCTAAATCAAGAAAGGTACACACTGAGACACATCGTACATGTGGTTAGCATTGTCACCGTGGAAACACATCGTCACCAGAACTCCAGTAACCCCAATCTACACGGCAGGAGACTACAAACAATGGCATAGAACAGTTATAACATAAAGAGCATGGAAACGGAGTTTACTGGATATATACTGAACAATTGACAACAGTCTCTTCACAAACAATTTGAACTGTAGACTACATTTTTTTTACACTTACACTGATCAGTTCACAATATCTCTCTAGAAACGTTCTAAGCAGTTCAGAGCATGCTCTGTATGAATACATTGAACAGCATGCTGTCTATGAATACATTGAACAGCATGCTGTCTATGAATACATTGAACAGTTGTGTCTTAAGGAGGATGGGAATTCTTCCAGTGATCTGTGTTCATTTTGCGAAACTGACACTGATTCAATTCAACACTACTTGTGGCAGTGGCAGTTTGCAAAACATTTCTGGGGAAACAAGCAAACAAACAGACAACAGAAGAAAGATGTCAACATTGCAGCAGAATGAAATTGAATGTGGAGCTGGTTTTATTTGAAAACGATGAACACACAAAACCTGATGAAGTTTTTGAACACATTATTTTATGGGCAAAACATTATAAATACAGATGTAGAATAAACAAAATAAAATCTACTGTCAAACACAATTTAACATAACTTACATAACTTAATAATATGTATAGGGTTAGAAAATGCATCAATTGTTTAGAAATGGAGCACATGGAATTTAACAGAAATAGTACCCCTATGAAAAACCTGTTGATGTGTCTAATGGGATGAGTTAAAGGAGGAGGGGGAAAAAGGCGTGCAATAAGGGAACAATCGTAATAAGTAGACTAATGACATTCAACAAAATCTGTCCATGTATGTAAAAAAAAAACTGTGCCTAAGCACTGTACCCTATTTGGTCAGAAATTTTGAATGAATATGTTCTGCGAGTGCCTTGTAGACGAGAAAAAGTTGTACGTTTGTGGCTTTGTCTTTACCTTCTTTCTTCTTGATAATTGAATGGAACTGTTCGAATGTTTTTTCTATGTGTTTATATTTTTGTTTTCCCCCCACTCCCCCGTTACCCGATTTAGTATACTCATTTGCATGCAGTTATGCTGATTCTTCTATTAATTTGTTATCAATGCTAGAAAAACATGAAAAGAAAACAGTCAACAGTGAATACTCTTCTGTCTAAACAAACATTATGAACAATTTACTGTGCTCTCTGCAAACATGCCGAACAATTCATCACCTGCTCACAAAAAACGTGCTCAACAGTGTATAATATGTTCTGTACAAAACGTGCTCAACAGTGTATAATATGTTCTGTACAAAACGTGCTGAACAGTGTATAACATGTTCTGTACAAAACGTGCTGAACAGTGTATAACATGTTCTGTACAAAACGTGCTCAACAGTGTATAATATGTTCTGTACAAAACGTGCTGAACAGTGTATAACATGTTCTGTACAAAACGTGCTGAACAGTGTATAACATGTTCTGTACAAAACGTGCTGAACAGTGTATAATATGTTCTGTACAAAACGTGCTGAACAGTGTATAATATGTTCTGTACAAAACGTGCTGAACAGTGTATAACATGTTCTGTACAAAACGTGCTGAACAGTGTATAATATGTTCTGTACAAAACGTGCTCAACAGTGTATAATATGTTCTGTACAAAACGTGCTGAACAGTGTATAATATGTTCTGTACAAAACGTGCTGAACAGTGTATAACATGTTCTGTACAAAACGTGCTCAACAGTGTATAATATGTTCGGTACAAAACGTGCTGAACAGTGTATAACATGTTCTGTACAAAACGTGCTGAATAGTGTATAACATGTTCTGTACAAAACGTGCTCAACAGTGTATAATATGTTCTGTACAAAACGTGCTCAACAGTGTATAATATGTTCTGTACAAAACGTGCTGAACAGTGTATAACATATTCTGTACAAATCGTGCTGAACAGTTGATAATGCGATCAGTGCAAACATGCCGAACAATTCACATTATGGTCCGTGCGAAAAAAAAAATGCTCATCGTTCATAACTCAATCTCGACATACACAGTGAACATTTCATGACATCATCTGTAGAAACACGCCGAGCAATTTGTAATAGGCTGTGTAGAAACATACCGAATAATTTACATAGTATCCTCTACGCTAACATGCTGAACAATCATAACATGCTTCAACCGTTTTAGGTGGCTCATTTTCCCGAAAACATGGCCGCTGCGAACATATTTCACGTAAAAGCTCTAACCCTCAGCTGTATTTCACATGATATTTGGCCACTCAAAGGCAAAATATGACGGGAGCGGCAACTTTATACGTTGAAATACAGCCACGGCGTCTAAATTTTGTGAACGTCAGTAATTCATACTACAGGGACATACGTTACGCCGCGTACTATCTTTAGATGTTAGAGATTACATGGTGGAGTGCTTTCATTATTGGAAGGGGTTTTACACTGTATTGGCGTGCTTTCCTTCGGATGTAAGGAAGTAGGGTGGCATTACATTATGCCTTTCCTCTGGAATGTAAGAACGGAGGCGATATAACATTATGGGGGTATGCTTTTTCCCCGGAATGTAAGGGAGGGAACATGACATAATGGGGATGTACTTTTTCCCCGGAATGTAAGGAGGGAGGGAACATGACATAATGGGAATGTGCTTTTTCCCCGGAATGTAAGGAGGGAGGCAACATGACATAATGGGGAATGTGCTTTTTCCCCGGAAGGTAAAAAGGGAGGGAACATGACATAATGGGGAATGTGCTTTTTCCCCGGAAGGTAAGAAGGGAGGGAACATGACATACTAGGGGATGTGCTTTTTCCCCCGGAATGTAAAGAGGGAGGTGGCATGACACTATGGGAGCATACTTTTCTTGGGGTGTGGGGAGAAAGGAAACATTGCATTGTGGCGATGTGCTTTCCTCCGGTGTGAGGGGGGAGGAGACACAACATTACTGTGCCATGCTTTCAGGGGGAGATAGGGAGGGAGGATTAACGAAGAAGGGGGACATTGTGTTGTGGTGGCATGTTTTCTTGCAGTGTAATGAAGAAGGGACATTGTGTTATGATAGCATGTTTTCTTGCAGTGTAATGAGGGAGGAACATTGCGTTATTGTGGCATGTTTTCTTGCAGTGTAATGAGGGAGGGACATTGTGTTATGATAGCATGTTTTCTTGCAGTGTAATGAGGGAAGAACATTGCGTTATTGTGGCATGTTTTCTTGCAGTGTAATGAGGGAGGAACATTGCGCTATTGTGGCATGGTTTCTTGCAGTGTAATGAGGGAGGGACATTGCGTTATTGTGGCATGGTTTCTTGCAGTGTAATGAGGGAGGGACATTGCGTTATTGTGGCATGTTTTCTTGGAGTGTAATGAGGGAGGGACATTGCGTTATTGTGGCGTGGTTTCTTGCAGTGTAATGAGGGAGGAACATTGCGTTATTGTGGCATGGTTTCTTAGAGTGTAATGAGGGAGGGACATTGTGTTATGATGGCATGTTTTCTTGGAGTGTAATGAGGGCAGGACATTATGTTATGGTCACGTGCTTTCCTTTGGGTGTAAGGAGGGACAGAACAATGCATTGATTGCATATGTTCCTTGGGGGTCTTTGAAGGTGCGGTTTTTACCTCATGGTCCCATGCTTTTCCAGCTAGGTAGTGTGGGGCACCTGGCATTGAAGGCAACAGCTAGGTAGTGTGGGCATCTGGCCTTGAAGGCAACAGCTAGGTAGTGTGGGCACCTGGCCTTGAAGGCAACAGCTAGGTAGTGTGGGCACCTGGCCTTGAAGGCAACAGCTAGGTAGTGTGGGCACCTGGCATTGAAGGCAACAGCTAGGTAGTGTGGGCACCTGGCCTTGAAGGCAACAGCTAGGTAGTGTGGGCACCTGGCCTTGAAGGCAACAGCTAGGTAGTGTGGGCACCTGGCCTTGAAGGCAACAGCTAGGTAGTGTGGGCACCTGGCCTTGAAGGCAACAGCTAGGTAGTGTGGGCACCTGGCCTTGAAGGCAACAGCTAGGTAGTGTGGGGCACCTGGCCTTGAGGGCAACAGCTAGGTAGTGTGGGCACCTGGCCTTGAAGGCAACAACTAGGTAGTGTGGGGCACCTGGCCTTGAAGGCAACAGCTAGGTAGTGTGGGCACCTGGCCTTGAAGGCAACAGCTAGGTAGTGTGAGGCACCTGGCCTTGCTACAGTTCACACACAACTGCACAGGAGCCAAAATTCGCCGATCGGGATGTGTATCCCAATATACCCTTTTCACGGGTCAAAAGGGGTCACATCCCGATCAGTATGACTCAGAGAAAAATCCCGAACAACAATAAACAATAAGCCAAAAAGGGCAGACGACCGATGCTTGACAGACTGAGTCCCAGACGTTGTACTGGAAGGATGGAACGCAGCTTGAAGGGTTCGGTATGAGAGTTCTAGGTTCAGTCTTAGCTCAGTTCAGCTCAGTTAGCTTAGCTCAGTTCAGTTCAGTTCTAGGTTAGCTTAGTTCAGTTCTAGGTTCAGTCGTATGGTGACCAGCTTGAAGGTTCTCAACAGTTAAGGCCTCGTCAACATCGAAGCTATGATCCTGAAGACCCAACTGACATAGAGCGGTCTAATGATCTACATGGACAGCAGCCGTGATCCTCGACATTATCTTGTAGTGGACATGTTTTCAGTCCACAGGATGACACGTCGCCTGGAGAAATAATCTCCAAACTACACAAAGACAGTCTGATGTCTGTCATTATTCTCCCAAGAGAACACGAGTCGTGTGTTTAGGAAAGAAGTATCTGATAAGTCTTTCCTGAGAAGGCTTCCACATCCTTTGAGGACAGATTGGGTCACATTACTTCATGGAACACAGCAAGGCATTAGTGTCCACATCCTTTGAGGACAGATTGGGTCACATTACTTCATGGAACACAGCAAGGCATTAGTGTCCACATCCTTTGAGGACAGATTGGGTCACATTACTTCATGGAACACAGCAAGGCATTAATGTCCACATCCTCGTCAGATTCCGTGCAGTACCCCCACTGTTCCCCAATGTAGGCATCCACAGTTTGACCGTCCAGCCTTATGTGCTGACATTGCCGGATCGACAGTCAACAGACGACGACCACGATGACGACGAAGACGAAGATGACATGACATGTCAATACCGCATGTGTGGCACTGAAGCTCAAATCAGGTCAAGTAATTTGTGGGGCATAGAAGCACACAAAAGGTCAAGCTTGAACACCGTTGATTCATTCTACACAACGTACTTAGTACTGCGTTTGTTCCTCTGTGTTTATATATATAGGAGATCCAAGTAAAGGTTGTTCTGTACAATTCTTAGCCACTCACAATGCTTGGGTTATTGAACAGCAGAGCTGACCACTCAGACTGTTCCATATCTTTTGATCTCCCTTGCATCCTTGAATGGATCCTCAAGCATTGGCTCAAAGATTGTCCCCTACATTTTATACTGTTTGAATAATGCTTTTAGTTTTTCAGAAACTTTTTTCCTCTCCACACTTTTGTTTTGTTCCATTTTACTGCCCTTCGCTGGCTGCTTTGGGGGTGCTGTTGGATTCTTTTTTGAACCCTTAGTGGTGAGAACACCACAGCATTATGGACTGTGGTGTGTCTCTATTTGACACCAAGAGCACAGACACAATCAGCCGTTGTCTCCCTGATGATTCCGATCCAGCGGACGAAAGGCCTAGGAGCAGGCAATACAAATAAATGTGCCTTCGAAGGGGATTACGATGGTTCCCTCAGGCAGCTAGTGAAGGGCTTCTCATATTTATAATATATTCACCCCAATTTCTTCATCTTCACTTTTTTTTCTTTTTTTTAATAAGTTCAAATCTTTGACAAGTCATTACTATAACGACTGAAGAAATGTTAACCTGCACTTGTTTTCTCCCACTACTTAATTGTTCAGCATTATATATATATATATATATATTTATATATATATATATATATTTATATATATGTGTGTGTGTGTGTGTAGTAGAAAGAAACTCGTGGAGAGCGTGGCAGCAGAGAGTCCTCAGAAGAGAAGCCCCTTCAAGCAAGTGTTTCGGCCCTTATCTCCTGACACTCTAGGGGGGTTGGGCCACACCCGGTTCATGACTCCGGATGTCCTCTGCTGCCCCCTTTTTTTTTCCCCATCTTGGGACGAGCCATGGCTGGGATTCGAACCCATGACCTCTGGGCATGCTCATTTTCTACTTAATGACTCACGCTTTAACCACTGAGCCACAGGGACACCTGATATTTGTAGGGAAATTAAGCCTTATGAAGTTCACTTTTGTTCCTCCTTGACCAGATCCAGCTTGAACACCTCTCTGCCGCTTCTGCCATTGCTTTCAGGGCTCTGGTTTTTTCCTTCCCTGCAACTGAGAGCTGTTTCATGAGGCTGTATGCAGACGTTCCTACAAATCCCCTAGCTCCAATTTCTGCAGTGAGGACTTTGACCTGATAGCCTTCTCTCCTCAGGCTGTTTGCCAGATCAGCATACTTTTCAGTCTTGTAGATTTGAGCTGCCTCCATTCTGTTCTCATATGGCACGTGAGCTCGATCATGATCAGCTGCTTGGTTGACTTAGCGTGGACCACTATGTCTGGTCTCATGCCACTCTTGCTGATGATCTCTGGGTGACTCTTCCATTCTGGGAGGTCTGCAGTGCACTCCCAGTCATCTGCCCCATCCAGCAGACTCTGCCTGCATGTTTCGAGTGGCACTGTTGTTCTTGGCTATGATTTGCTGCCTCCTGCCGTGAAGAATGTTGCGGGTGCTTTTGGAGTCCTGATTCTCCCTTTTGTGGTGTTGGTACTAGCCCAGACTACTTGTACAATTTCTTTGAGCACTTGGTTGTGCCTCCATGTGTACCTTCCTTGAGCCAGGGCTACTTTACATGAGCTTAGAACATGCTCCACTGTTGTTTTTCATGGCAGAGGGGGCATGCAGGATCGTCTGTTTCCCCCACTTCACCAGGTTTGCATTTGAGGGCAGAAGGTCATATGCAGATCTGAGAATGAAGCTGATCCTGAGAGGGGCCATGTGCCAAATGTCATTCCAAGTTAGACTTCTTTGGAGTGCATTCTCCCACGTTGTCCATTGCCCTTGCTGGCTCTGCTGGACTGCTTTTTGGAGTCTTTTTTGGTCTTCTTCTTTTCTCATCTCCTGAATCATCATGTCTCTTTTGGATTTTCCTTTGGCCTTTGACCACCATTCAGTTTTGGTCACCCCAGTCCTTGTCTGTTGGTCTGTGTGTGTCCTGTTATTTCTCTGATCTTGAGACTTTCTTTTGCAGAATCCATCGCCTCTTGAACTTTCCATTTTCTGCCTGTCTTCAGCTGGGGCTTGATTGCTTCTACCACCTTGTCTCCTGAGTCCTCCAGCATGCTTTGAAGTCTGATCTTCCCTGCTTTGTATTCCTCCAGGATGGATTTCAGTGGTAGTTTGAGCTTTGCTTGGCGACAGTACAGCGCGATGTCAGTCAGACAGGGTGGGACACCAAGCCATTTCCTTGTGAACTTGTTGATTTTGGCTTCCATTGCCTCCACTGTGCTGGTGCAGATGTCGTATATTATCAGAGGCCATAGGAGCTTTGGTATCAGCATGAACTGCAGACACCAGACCTTGTATTTGCCAGGGAGCCCACACTGGTCAATGGTCTCCAAGCCTTCTTCCGCCATCTGCTTGGTTTCTTTTGCTCTTTGTGTGTCTTTCAGCGTATCATCATACCATCTTCCAAGGCTCTTGACTGGTTCTTCTGTGACTGTTGGAATAGCATGGTTGGCAACACTGAAGACCACAGATTCGGCCACTTTTCCTTTCCTCAGTGAGAGACTCCGTGATTTCTTTGGCTTGAACTTCATTCTGGATGAGGCAACTATGTCGTCCAAGCCTCTCCAGCACATGACGTGTCTCGTCTTCTCTGCATGAAATCACTGTAGTGTCATCCATGAAGGCCTTGAGAGGAGGCATCTTGTATCCATCGCCAAGGTCTGTTTGTCTCGCGTTGTTTGTTGCTGCTTTCATGATGAGTTCCATTGCCAGCACGAACAGTATCGGGGAAATTGCACAGCCCATTGCAATGCCCACTTCCAAGTTGATCCAATCAGTTGTGTACTCCTTGGTAGAGAACCGCATTCAGAAGCCATTGAAGTACTTCTTGAGCATGTCGCGGATGTTCTTTGGCACATGGTACATCTCAAGAGCCAACTGTATCATCTCATGGGGCACAGATCCATATGCGTTTGCCAGATCAAGCCACACTACGTCCAGATCTCTCTTTTCTATTTTTGCTTTTTGGATTGCGTCCCAGATCATTGTGGCGTGTTCTACACAGCCAGCCACGCCTGGGATGCCACCTTTCTGGACTGACACATCCAAGTACTTGTTTTCCATCAGGTACTTGGTCAGCCTTGCTGCCATGACAGAGAAGAAGATTTTCCCTTCGACGTTCAGTAGTGATATTGGCCTGAACTGGCTGATGTCACTTGAGTTTTGCTCTTTGGGGATGTACACACCATCTGCCGTCATCCACTGGCCGCTGATCTTCTGGTTTCTCCAAGCCGATCGCAGCAGCCTGTGGAGCCACTCCAGCACCTTGGGACATTTCTTGTAAAGCTGATAAGGTATTCCGTTTGGCCCTGGTGATGATTTGGCTCTGGCTTTGTCGACCACCTTCTTGATTTCCGCCAACGTTGGAGGCTTGCCATTGAACTGTTCCTCAGGGTTGGTTGGCCACACCAGACCTTGAATGTCGAGTGGTGCTTTGCTCTGTGAGTCAGAGTATGTTTTCCTCAGATGCTGCTCAAGAACTCCTTTGTCCACACTTAGGGTCCCAGATTTTGGCTGCTCAAACAGTGTTCTGGCAAACTGGAAGGGGTCTCTGAAGAAGCGCTCTTGTGTCTTCTTCTTTTTGCTCTTCCTCTTCCTCGCAGATTCCGCTTTGCTGAGGGCGCTGTGTTTTTCTTTCAGGTCTTCCCACAGTTTTTCCAGCCTTGTTTTTCAGCTGGCAGTGCGGTCTTCATTTGCTTCTTGAGGTTGTTCTTTTGGACTCTGATCTTGTCCATCTTTTCTTGGCGTCTGGATTTCTTTGGAGGTGTTTTCTCTTTGGGTAGTTTTACTCCATAGGCGTCTCTATATGTGGCATACACAATGTCCCATATGTGGCTAGTTTGTGTTCCAGGGTGCTTTTCCCTATCAGTGCATCGAGTCTTTGGACGATTTTTGCATCCAGTTTCTCCCAATCTTCAGTTTTGTTTGCTCGTGGCAGGTTGAGTTTTAGGCGCCTGGCATCGACGGCCTGTGCAAATTCCTCATCCGAACCAACAGCGTGGATGTCCTTGGCACTGTGGTTTAAATCTGGCCTTGGTCTTCCGACGTCTTATCTGCTGATGCAGTGCGCTGCTGCTCATTCAGATGAGTCTTCACACATCCCATCTTTGTTCTGTGGATCTTCATGCCACGGGTGGTAGCGAAACGCTTTCCACAGACACATGGATATTCCATTTGGTCCATGTTCATAGTCCGTTTGGGATTTGCAGTCGTGATTGGTTGAGCACCGATGGATTCATCATTCTCTCCCCCTTTCGGTGAATCCTGGGAGCATCTTTTCCTTTTATTCTTAGTAGCCACATGTTTAAGGCAAAGTGGGGAGCCAGCCCACAGAGCCCTTAATATGTGTGTGTGTGTGTGTGTGTGTGTGTGTGTGTGTGTGTGTGTGTGTGTGTGTGTGTGTGTGTGTGTGTGTGTGTGCGTGTGTGTATATAAATATGCGTGCGAGTGTGTGTGTGTGTGTGTGTGTGTGTGTGTGTGTGCGTGTGCGTGCCGTGCGTGCGTGCGTGCGTGCATGCGTGTGTGTGTGCGTGCGTGCATGTGTGTGTGTGCGCGCGCGCGAGCGTGCGTGCTTGTAAAATGGTGGTTCTGCAGATTATTGCTTAAACACAGATCTGAGGACGACCGAATTCTGCGGACATCTGCAGGCCAATGTTTCATCAGCAAAACGCAGCTCAGTCAGTGTGCATCCTGTGCCATGAATCAGCCACGAAGGACTCCAGTCCACAAACATTAAGGTTTGATAAGTCGTGTGCCGTGTTTACAGACATCTCTGCGCGTACAGCCTTCCAGGACTGGGGCCGAGTTATGCCAACTACTTTGGGGTCTAACAGAGGTCTCTCAGTGTTGTTTGTCTAAAATCTGTTTTTTAATTATTCTAAAAAAATTAAGAAATAAAAATCCTTCAAACGTAGGGCTTGAAAATGGACCGTCCTCAAAAAAGCGCCAACCTATGAGTGATGAATGTGTGTGTGAATATGATGAATGTATGTGTGTGTATGTATCTGTAAGCGTATGCGTGTTACGTGTGTGAGTGTGTAATGTGTATAAGTGTGTGTTAGTCTGTACACATATTTTCGTGCGTGAATGTGCGCGCATGAGAAAATGCGCTCGCGCGCGCGTATGTGTAAATGCATGCATGCATGCATGCATGCATGAATGCACGTGCGTGCGCGCGCGCGCGTTTGTGTGTGTGTGTGTGTGTGTGTGTGTGTGTGTGTGTGTGTGTGTGTGTGTGTGTGTGTGTGTGTGTGTGTGTGTGTGTGTGTGTGTGTGTGTGCGTGTGTGAGTGCGGTGTGTGTTGACAGGGTTCATGTATGACTGGTGGCTTGGGTCTGAGACAATCCTACAAATGGAGGAATAGGAGCAGTGGTAAATGATGGCATCCTTATCAGTCTCCCTCCCCGTCCTGCTGTCAGGCGGTGTGAGACAGTGACGCGGTGTCCACGCTGTCT
>JAFLJL010016384.1:51313-81994 GCA_018398815.1 Conus ventricosus
CGTGCGTGCGTGCATGCGCGCGCGCGTGTGTGTGTGTGAGGAGAGAGGGGAGAGAGAGAGAGAGAGAGAGAGAGAAGAGAGAGAGAGAGAGGAGAGAGAGAGAGAGAGTTTTTGTGTGGCTTTCTGTCTGTCCGTCTGTGTGTGAGTGTGTGGGTATGGCTGTAGCTGTGGGTGTGTGTTTATTGGTCTTGGTGTGCATAATGTATGATGGGGCTGATAGTTTCTGCAAACATGCAAAAACAATGTACAATTAAAGACATGCACACGCATAAAAACACAGACACAAACACAGACAGACAGACACACAAACAAACACAGGCGTGCGCACGAACGCACGCACGCTCACACACAGCGGGCCTATAACACACACACACACACACACACACAACACACACACACACACACACACACACACACACACACACACACACACACACACACATGCGCAGAGAGAGAGAGACAGACAGACAGACAGACAGACAGACAGACAGACAGACAGACAGAGAAATTGAGGGTGGTGGTGGTGGTGGTGGTGCGCTAATCTGAAAAAAACAACATGTCGGCAAGTCTGAGTACAAGGGAAAAACCACAAAGCATCAAAATTAATGAGGAGTACACTCATTTATTGCACTTACTGGATATCTAACCATCTGACAATTATGTTAAGTCATGTCCGTTTCCATTCCATTGCATCCACTTTGTGTAGCGTCTAGCGGACCGCACTGACCACTCCAGGGCTGAATGTTTACAGAGAAAACCCTGTACACAGATGAAAGAAAGAGGAAGACAGACATGAACTGATTCCAAAAAACACGCCAGTCTTAAAGCTTTGTCCATAACCGGTCAAATAAAATGAAAAGCGCCAACCGGGATATCTGAAAACCCGGTCAAAGATTTGTTGTTTTGATGGAATTGAATAGGTGTACCATACTCAGATAAGGCCAGAGAACCACTAAATAAACAAATAAACAAATAAACAAATTAGATAAGTAAATAACCATGTGCGTAGGCCACTTCAGGCGTTGAAGCAGATAAGAAATGGCCATGGCAAGAATGCCTATTACTTGGTAAATGAGTACGAAAGATGGACCCACCCTGCCATATTTGACAAGTAAGAGTGGTTAAAATGGCAGACCCGGGCATGTAAAACCTTTTCAGTACGAGTATTCAAAATATGATCAGGGCATACCACTGTTAGTTGGTTAGGGTGGGTAGGGAAAAATGACCTGTAAATTGTCCACCCTTAGACGGTGGAGTGGTGGAAAAAAAAGAATGACCAGTCAGCTATGCCATCTATAGATCCTAAGAGTTAGTGAGAAGCTAATGACTGGGTGATACACCTACACTTGATACACAGTCAGTGGAAAAAAATGAACAGGTAATATTCACCTTTAGATGGAAAGAGAGTATCACAGAAAGAGTAACTTTGTAAGTATATCTACTTGGATAGTCAGAAAGTGTAAATAATTACCAACTAGCATATCATCATCAGGTGTTGAGAATGGGTATATAAGGGACTACCATATAAGTACGCCACTTTAGATAGAATAGAAGTGAGAAAGAAAAGTCTGTGTGAATGTCACCTAAACGTGGACAGACAGTGAGTAAGCAAAATAATGACGATGTGAATACGTCACTTAAGATGGCAAGAGCGATCACAAGTAAACAATGACATGTGAAATATATGATCTTAAACTGGGTAGGAATGAGTGTAAGGAAAGAATCACCATGTGGGAATATATGATTTTATAATGGTAGGAATGAAGTAAGTGAATAATGCCGATGTGAAATATGTCACTTTAGTGTTAAGAGTGACAACAAGATAAAGAATGTCCCTGTGAATATAATCACTTTACATGGTAGGAATGATAAGGAAAAGAATGACATGTGAATATAATCTCTTAATGGTAGGAATGAGTAACGGAAAGAATGACCATGTGGAATATAATCACTTTAATGGTAGGAATGAGTAAGGAAAAAGCATGACGATGTATGTTTTATTCATTTTTGGAAGGAAGTGCAAGTTTTAAAAAAATGACCACGTGGAGTATGTATCTTACGATGGTTAGAGCGAGTTAAAAAAAGACCATTGAGTATGTATCTTCACGGGGTTAGAGGGAGTTAAAAAATGAACCCATGAGTTGTATTTACGATGGTTAGAGAGAGTTAAAAAAGTGACTTGTAACCTTGTAAATAGGTAATCTTCAGGAATGATAGGTGTAAGAGACGGATGACCATGAACGCATGCGTTTCTTAGGCGGTAGGAGAGAATATGAAAAGAAGGACCATGTGAGTGTACCATGTTTAGGATGGTATGAGTGCAAGAACACGAATGAGCAACTGTGGTACGTCACATCAAGTCTGTAGGACTGAGTAGACACAGTTTGACATGAAAGTTGCCATCTTTAGATGGTAACCGAGTTAAGTGGCTAATCAAGCAGAACTATGATAAGTTGCACCTTTGGATGTAGTGGGATGAGTAAAAAAAGTATGACTATGTAAGTTTAGATGGTAGGAGTAAGTAGGCTAATCAAGAATGATATGTAAGTATGCCACCTTTGGATTGTGTGGAGGAGTAAAAAGAAGAAGAGAAAAGAATGACTATGTAAGATGTGCGCGCGAGTATTGTGTGTGTTGTGAGTGTGTGTGTGTGTGTGTGAGTGTGTGTGTGCGGCGTGCGTGCGTGCGTGCTGTTGCGTGCTGCGTCCGTGCGTGCGCCCTGCGTCGTGCGTTGGTGTGTGTGTGTGTGTGTGTTGTGTGGTGTGTGTGTCTGTGTGTGAGTGTGTGTGTGTGCGTGCGTGCGTGCATGCTTGTGTGTATGTGTACGTGCGTGCTTGTGGTGTGTGGCTTTGTGTGTGTGTGTGTGTGTGTGTGTGTGTGTGTTGGTGTGTGTTTGTGTGTGGTGTGTGTGTGTGTGTTTTGTGTGTGTGTGTGTGTGTGGGTGTGTGTGTTGTGTGTGCGTGTGCGTGCGTGCGGCGTGCGTGTGTGTGTGTTGCGTGCGGGTGTGTGTGTGGGTGTGTGTGTTGTGTGTGTGTGTGAGTGTGGTGTGTGTGTGTGTTGTGTGCGTACGGCAGTGTGCGTGCCGCGCGCCGCGTGTGTGTGTGAATGTATACACAAGAAAGATAGTCGGAAAGAAGGAAGGAAGGTAAACAAATCATTCCCGAAGGTCTCTAACACATCAGTTTCCCTATTACTGGCGTATGAAACTATTGTGGCGGGGAGCTGGTGAGCTCAACTCACCAGAATCCACACATGATCGTGGGCGTTTGGGGGCTCAGACTTCTCCTCCTTACACACAAACCATGGGCTAAATGGGAGGAGTGACACCACTCAGTCGGATTTATCCACTCAGTTGGTGAAGTGTTCGGGACGTAGCTAAGATTTTCTAACCAGTTCTGCAGTTATCGTTGTTTTCTTCTTGGTTCTGACGGACGCTGGGTATAATATTATGAAGAATAGGAAACGGGAGCACAATCTGTCACAAAATCTCAGACGATGTGGAATCGTATGGCAGCCTCACTATCATGCTCAACCTCATGGTCATCATACAAAAGGAAAATCTCAAAGTGCGTTTCCGTCAACTCCTTTTTTTCGTGTGACCTAGTGTTTCTTCTCCTTACCTTATGCCCGTGGTGACTTCATGTTTCAAGTCCTCCGGGTCCTGAGGTTAATGGGCCACTGTCATGAATGCATGTACCCCCCATAAATTATGGTTGCTTGTGGATAGAGAACTGCACTGTAAGGACACGTGTAGATGCACTGTGTCTCATCCGGCGGATACCTCATGACTTACTCAGACTGATAGTCCTCATGTACCCGAGCCTGCCTCATGATGACACCTGAGAGTGACACAAGATGCTGACCCGGCAGAGGCAGGTGTGGGAGGAGCGTACTGACGGCATGGGAGTAGTGCCAGAGAGGGGAGAGAGGTCTGGAGGGAATTGAACAATTAAAAGAGTTTTTGTAGCCCCTTCCCACGCCCTTTCTGTTCCTTCCCTCCCATCCCAATCCTTCTGAATGTTTCACCCAACAATGAACCAGAGGCTTTTCGTCTGTTGTTATTTTTTTTTTTCCACACTCTTCGATGCTCCCCCATTACTGTACCACGAGGTCCGGACAACCCTGACGAGGTCCGTACTGTTGGAACAAGGCATGCTAAGGCACTCTATCTTTGGACGGAGTGCACGCCTGCTGCATTTGATAGGAGGCTGATCGCACGCCTCCCAAGCTTGTCGGTTCAGGGTGAGGTCGAGCCCAGACTTCTCTCCATGGCTCAAATACACCCGCTTGAATGGCTGTGAGTGGAATTGACGACAATGTCATCAGGTATCATGTCATAATTATGTTTGTGCTTACGGAAAAAGATACAACTGGTGCGCTCGCATGTAATAAACCAAACAGCAATGGACAGAACAAAAATCTTACAAACATCACAGAGAGACAGACAAGTAGACAGATAGCGAATTACGAAGGACACACAGAAAGACGGAGACTGAAACTTCGTCGGACCGAAGCAGCAGCCGAACAGAACACAACACACACACACACACACAACCCACAACACCACACACCGAACGCCACGCACACACACACACACACACACACACACCACACCACAAACACACACACACACACACACACAAGTATTTGAGCCACACACGCGCGCGCTGACCACGCTCATATATACACACTCCTATATACCATACAAAACAAACGCGCACGCACGCACACACATACACACAGACACACACACCACACACACACACACACACACAACACACACACCCACACACACACCACCACTCTTCTCTCTATTCTCTCTCTCACTCACACACACACACACACACACAACCACCAACACACACACCACACACACACAACCACACCACACGACATGCACTCATTCGCTCGCTCGTGCACACGATATATTACCACACTAGCTTGCTTGTGAGCACACACACACACACACACACACACAACCACACACCACCACACACACACACAAACATGAACACCAAACACATATAACATACACCATCCACACACTCCATTCTCGTGCGACGCATGTACACACATCGCTGTTGTACACAAAACACACACAACACACACACACACACTCACACACACACCACACACACACACAATACAAAAAACCCACGCGCGAACGCGCTCGAGCCACAGCACGCTTGCACACCACTTGGTCGCTTGTATACACACACACAACACACACACACACACACATACCACAACACAACACCACACAAATACACACACATACGCGCGCACGCGTCTCACGCACGCAAACACGTAAGCCGTACGCACGCACGCCACGCACGCACGCACGCACGCACGCACGCACGACGCACGCACGCACACACCCCCACACACCCACACACAACACACTCACAATATATTACACAAAACCATAAACGCACACACGCACACACACACACACACACTCACACACACACCACCCACACACACACAAACACACACACACACACTCAGCCCCGCTCACAGGGAAATGTTTGGTGCAACGCCCATATTCGGGCATGCGCTTGCCGGAGTTCCTGAGGATGTTGGCGGACGATCCTGGAGGCTGGTCCAGGCTGGTGGACACCGTCTGTAGATGTCACACCTTGCTGACCAGGACATGAATCGTGCGTTGCTGACCAGCGCCTCTCTGCTCACAGGCCGGCGGAGTCCCGCGATGACTGCACTCCAGGTGGCTGAAACGGGGCCACGTGTCGGAGTATCGTTGACAGCCTGCAAGTGTAGAGGCAGGACCAGAGAGATCGGAGTGGATGAGTGGGGGAGAAGGAAGGGGGGTGGGGGGCGTAGTTGAGGAATGGTGGGGAGATAAGGGGTGGAGGGAAGGAGAGGATGTGAGAATAAATTGTCTTTTGACCTTGGAATTTTTGGTGTCTTTATCATTATGATCCTATCGTCATTTATCATTTTATTTGATCATCGTCGT
Organism: Conus ventricosus; assembly: GCA_018398815.1. Taxonomy (NCBI): domain Eukaryota; kingdom Metazoa; phylum Mollusca; class Gastropoda; order Neogastropoda; family Conidae; genus Conus; species Conus ventricosus. The sequence goes on from JAFLJL010016384.1 coordinate 57,291, forward strand.
TGTCTTTGATGCCACAATGTTTATATCATGAACAAGATCTTCGTCGACATCGCAAATCTATCACCTTTATCATCTTATCATTATTATCATTACTAAACCGGCAACACTCTTCCTTACTCCATCAGAGGCACAATCACCATAGACAACACATATTCACCCTAAATCAGCGATTTTAATGGATTACCATCATGAGGCCACAGAACGACAACCGTTTAGGACGCTTCGTGAGAACGATGGCTTTTTATGTAGGGTCGCAGTGGAATTTAAATTGGTTCCAACTCAGTGGTTCACTTAATTTCAGTCAGCACCCAACACAGCAAGAATGCACTTACACCGTGTGACCTGGTGGCCCACAAAGCGGTCAGCAAATATGCTGGCGCCGTGTCAACAACGGGGTGTGCTTGCTGGACAAACGCTTCCACAGGAGCACGACGTGGTCAGAATCCTGGTTCCAGTCGCACATGCAAAGGGTTCTTTCTCTTTCGCCCTCTCCGGGAATGGAATTAGAAGGGAAACACGGCTCAGTGCGCAGCGTGTTATCTTAAATCACGTAAAGAACCACGCAACGAGGAATTAGTGTCTCCTGATGAGAATCTTCATCATCGTCGCATCATTTTCTTCTTCTTCTTCTTTTCTTCTTCTGGTCATGGTCATGTGGTCAAGATACAAAGGCCGGTAACTCGGGCAAATTCAGCGGTCCTTCGGAGTGAGTTGCGTTCTCCACAAATTTTCTCGGAGTTCCTGACCGGGCCCGAATACGCCGCAGGCTGTCGAAAGTGGGACAGGACGGAAGTCGTGGGCTGGGTTTGTGGCTGTACCGCATGGGACACTCATTTGTGTGCGATATAACAGGCGATAGAGGGTGGGAGAGCAATGACAGTGTCCAGTTCTTAGCTGTCCAGTTTCTTAGTCTGAAGATGGCGACTTGTTGGGACGCCTCAAGATGTTGAATGCATCTTCTCTACCTCCACTGTAGTCTTTTCTTCTCCATGCTGTCCTGTAATGGCTGCGGATGCTGGTCTTGTCTGTCGGATCAGCATGGGCTATTTGGTTTGTTGGCTGCCGTCTGGAGAGTCTGTCTGCCTCTTCATTTCCTGCAATATACAGCGGGAGGAATCCTCTGCAGGACGGTGTCTTCCTGCTCAGCGTGTGCAGTACTGGTATGGTTCCTACAGCTCTCTTTCTATCCTCGGAGGCTTTGAAGGATGGTCGACCATCTGTCAAGGAACCCGTGTGAGTTGTAGTGATGTTCCCTTTCATTTAGACGCAGTGGCGGAGGGCTTCTGCTCTGTAGTTAGTTCAGAAGCTGCGGTGGCTACAGAATGCTGATGGAACTGTCATCTGGGAACTTGATGAAAAACACCGCCTCCCCCTTTCTTACAGCCTTTCTCTGCAGAGCATCTGTGTTGACTCGAGCCCAAGTAGTGCTTGGGTAGTCTCTGGCTAGGGCTCAAGAGTCAGGGACTTGAGTTCTGTATCACTGTGGTTTCCTTAAGCTCCAGGGCTGAGAATGTCAAGGCTGCTTGGGGGTGCGGCGGGGGGGGGGAGATTCATCAGGGTCCACTCTACGAAGTTCAGGAGCATTTCCAATGGAATGAACTGCTGGGCTGTTGGCAGCAATTTTCTATACTTTCGTGAAGCCGCCTTGCTTAGTGGTTGGGATCTCTGGTGTTTGATAGTCTGTTTCTTTTGCTGGCCACATGGAGTTGGTGGCGTGGATAAGATGGAGTCTTTTTATCTTCTCTCTTTCTCTCAGTTGTTTTCCTCTCTTGTTCGTCAGCGAGTGGAGGCTGATGCTTTCTCATTGCACAATGGGAGTGGTCTCATTCTCCTGTGATCAGCGGAAGCCTAATTCTGCACTCTGGTCATGTTCATGTGGTCCTGGCAGCTGTTGACCAGGCGTTGGAAGCATCATTATGTGGGGTCTTACGGATGCCACTGTATACTTGGGTCAGATCTTATGCTAGCTCCCATTAGGTTCAGCCAGTTTCTTATTACAGCCATCTTTCTCACTGCTTTGCTGTGCATAGTAAGATGTGTGGGGACCACGGTCAGCCTTTGTTCCAGCTGACCCGTGATCAGGTTGGTATCTTCTTGTGGAATGTCTTTGCTTCTATTTGAAGGGTGAAAGCATCTCTCTTTGGGGAGAGTGAGAAGCAAGTGGCCTCCGTTTTGGTCTTTGCTGGTGCCCATCAATCATTTGCCAATGTGAGATCCTCTTCATTGCTTCCTGTATTCTGTAATGCTGGTCTTTGTCTGTTCTGCTTTTGTCCATAAAGCAAGGGCATCTGCATGGAGCGTCTTGAGACATGGTTGTAGTTGGTCAGCAATGTCATCGATGAAGAAGAGGAAAAGAGTTGGTGATATGACACTTCCTTGAGGAATCCCCTCCTGATCTTCACCAGGGGAGTTTTGTTGGATTCCAGTTTGGCTCGAGGCTGTTCGTTTGGAGCAAGTAGCTGTGATCCACAAGAAACATGTTTCCGCATACGTTTTTTTTGTGGCGCTTGAAGAGGAAACCTTACTTCCACACTTTATCGATGCTTTGGTAAAGTCTACAAAGGACGGACTAGAGTTTCAGTTTATCTGAAAGCTGTTTTCAATGTCTTGTGCTTTGTTTTTCCTGAAGCTGACTGTATGGGCTTGATGTGGTATTTCTTCTCCAGATGGTACAGCAGGCGTCTGTTCACATGGCTCCAAGATTTCCCGAGGCAGTTGGAGGCTGATGGGTCGATACCTGTTCTTGTTTGTGCTGTCTTTCCTTTCTCAGTATGGTGTCCCAATGGCTTCCTTCGGTTTCTTGGGAAGGTCCCGCCATTCCAAGATGGTTGTAGATGTCCAGGAGCTTCTGTTTGGTCTAATAGGCGAGATATTTGATCATCTCGTTTGGTTATGCCATCCTTTTGGGGCTTTCTTGTTCTTAAGCTGTCTATGCGTGTTCAGCTTCAAGCTTAGTGAGATAGGTGGTCATGTAGTAGTGTGCTTGTTTCCTTTTGCTCCTCTCTAATTTTAATTCTGATTCAGCATTTTCTCCGTGGACAATTAACAGATGTCTTGTCTAAAGTTTTCTGAAAGCAGGAGGCCTGTAAAGAGTCTGGCCTTTTTTTTAGTAAGGTGGTCTTGGAGGTGTTGTACGTCCTCGTTCATTGTTTGGGTCAGCTTCCAGAGTTTTCCGGTATCTTTTTCCAAAGTAAGTGACTGGGTGTTCTGTACCATGACTTCTGAATTGTTTTATTTTTTCTTCATCATAGGCAGCCCTTGCTTTTGTTGTAACTGATGGTGTTGTCAACTGTTGGTGGGACTCTTCAGGATGTTTCCGTGCTGTTGTATGCTGCACGTGAAGGGTTTGGGTGTGTCACGTCATTGATATCATTGTCTCATCATTGTCGCCGTCTCGTTGTCGTCGTCGTCATCGTGACGATGGTGTCTGATGTATCTTTTTTTTCTGTCAACCTCTGCGCCACCTCAGAGGCAATGGACCCACACCGCTCATTTCGACCCCGTCCACAGCCAAGCCCGATCGGCCCCGCGCAGCCCGACACCGGCAATCCACAGGGAGCAGTCAATGTCAAAGTCGTCAAGAGGCAACCCATCGGAGGAGACCATGCACTGCTTGCCGAGATCCTTCGGTGTGTTCAGTGGCGCCTGTTCTGTTAAACATACGAGGAACCTATAAGCCCTTATGCCGACAATAATTGCTTAGATGCGGAGCCGGGTCAGTGAGTCTCCTCCAGAGGGCGCCACACGTCCGTCCAACGACAGCCCGCATGGGACTCGCGATACGGTGACCCGACGGAACCACACCAAGGCCACAGACGGGATAGGACATCGAAATAGAGGTCACCATGAGAGCAGGGCATGAACGGCCTCGATTTGAGACTTTTTTTTATGCTATCGTGAGAATGAGGATGTTAAATGATGCTACGATTTCATTTTTGGTCTGAGACTACATGACAGGGTGTACTCTGCGCTTCCTTTCATAAAATATCACGGCGTCAACCAGGCCCGAGGAGAAAATTTACAGGCACAGCATGTGGTCAGGAAATTTGACAACATTCGCCGAATGCATCCATTAAGTGGATGAAATTCGACTGGTGTGGTCCCAGTCTTCCCACTGAGTCGCAGCAAACTTCAACTCTGGGTAGGAGCGGTCGGGGCAGAAACAACCCACAGGGATCTGATGGGATTCGAACCCACGACCTCCCAAGCCGGGAGTTCGCGACGCTAACCACTTTCGACACGTCCGTCTGGTGTCTGATGTATCTTATCTTCGTCTGTGTGATTCATTCGTCATCATTGTCATTACTACTTTATAATGTTATCATGGATCTTCTTCGTAGACGCAGTCATCGTCACAGTCCTCATCAACACTGATTACCAATAATCAGCTCGCCAAACCTTAATGAGAAGAGAGAGAGAGAGAGAGAGAGAGGTGAGAGAGAGAGAGAGAGAGAGAGAGAGAGAGAGAGAGAGAGAGAGAGAGAGAGAAAGAGAGAGAGAGAGAAAGAGAGAGAGAGATAGAGAGAGAGGGGGGGGGGCTTTAAAAAGAGCCAAAAGAATCAGCCGGGTGGCGACATCTGGGCCATGGACGGTGCTGAAAGAAGGAGTGGCAAGTTTTACATGCAGCATGAACGGAGGAAGACCACCACCGGTGTCCTCCGCACCCCAGGGCCGTCGTGTAGCCTGCCAGGAACTGCGGACAGCTGCTTCTGATGCTCGTCACCCCTCTGACAACCCACCGGAAGGTGGTGAGCAGCGGATGACACACAATTCATGGAGCAGCCACTTCACAACAGGATTCATGGAGCAGCACTTTCACAACAGTTCATGGAGCAGGGATATAAGCCCGGGGTCGTAGAGCAGGGAATAGGCAACAGTTCATGGATTAAACAATTTGGAACAGTTCACGGGCGCCTATCGCAACAGTTATGGAGCAGCAGATCGAAAGTTCATGGAGCAGCAGATTACACCAGTTTTAAAGCAGAAGATAGCAACAGTTCAAGAAGAGCAGATTACAACAGGTTCATGAAGCAGAGATAGCAACAGTTCAAGAAGCAGAAATAGCACCAGTTCTGGAAGCAGCAGATACACAGGTTCATGAAGCCGAAGATAGCAACAGTTCAAGCAGCAGCAGAATACAACAGTTCATGAAGAGAAGATAGCAACAGTTCACGCCGCGACCTAGCAGCAGTTCATGAAGCAGAGCTAGCTACGTTCATGGGGAGCAAGATTCAACAGTTCATGAGCAGAGGATAGCTACAGTTCATGGGCAGCGATTGCAACGTTCATGAAGGCGAAGCTAGCAACAGTCATTGAGAAAATAAAAAAAAAAAAAAAACAGCAGATTGAAACAGTTATGAAGCAGCAGGTAGGACAGTCGCATGAAGCAGCAGATAGGACAGTTATGGAGCACATTACAACAGTTCATGGAGCAGCAACATTACAACAGTCATGGAAGCAGCAGATCGGAACAGTTCATGGAGCAGACACATTACAACAGTTCATGAGCAGCAGATTACAACAGTTCATGAAGCAGCAGATTACAACAGTTCTGGAGCAGCACATTACAAAAGTTCATGAAAGCAGCACATTACCACGTTCATGAAGCAGCAGATAGCAAACAGATTCATGGAGCGCACATTACAGCAGTTCATGGAGGCAGCACATTACAAGCAGTTCATGGAGTCCGCACAATTTCAGCAGTTCATGAAGCAGCAGATACAACAGTTCATGAAGCAGCAACATTACGCGTTTCCTGAAGCAGCAGATTAAACAGTCATGGAGCAGCACATTACAAAGTTCAGGAGTAGCAGATAACAAAAGTTCATGAAGGCGCAGATAGCAACAGTTCATGAAGCAGAAGATGCAACAGTTCATGAAGCATCAGATTACAACAGTTCATAAGCAGCAGATTACAACAGTTCATGAGCAGACATTACACAGTTCATGGAGCAGCAGATAGCAAACAGTTCATGGAGCAGCAGATTACAACAGTTCATGGAGAGCAGATAGCAACAGTTCATGAAGCAGAGATAACCAAAAGAAAACAAAAAAAAAAAAAAAAAACTTCATGGAGCAGAGATCGCAACAGTTCATGAAAGCAGCACATTACAAACAGTTCATGGCGGCACAGAATACAACAGTTCTGGAGCAGCGATAGCAACAGTTCAGAAGCAGCGATTTACAACAGTTCATGAGAGCAGCAGAATTACACAGTTCATGGAGCACGCAGTAGCAACAGTTCATGGAGCAGCAGATAGCAACCAGTTCACGGCGCAGCAGTTACAACAGTTCATGGAGCAGCAGATAGCAACAGTTCATGGAGCAGCACATTTTTACACCATCAGACGTGGCGCCGCGATAGCAACGTTATGAAGCAGCAGATAGCAACAGTTGGAAGCAGAAGAATACAACAGTTACGGAGCAGAAGATTACAACAGTTCATGGAGCAGCAGATTACAAACAGTACACGAGCAGCAGATAGCAACAGTTCAAGGAGCAGCAGAATACTACAGTTCATGGAGCAGCCGAATACAACGTTCATGGAGCAGAAGAATACAACAGTTACGGGAGCAGCAGATTAAAAACATGTTCATGGAGCAGCAGATTACTACAGTTTCTCGGAGCAGCAGATAGGACCAGTTCTGAAGCGACGATCGCAACAGTTCATGAAGCATCAATTACAACAGTTATGAAGCAGCAGATAGCATACATTCATGAGCAGTCACATTACAACAGTTCATGAAGCAGCATTAAACAGTTCATGGAAGCAGCAGATAGCAAAACAGTTATGGAGCAGCAGATTACAACTAACAGGCGCAGCGATTTAAACAGTTCACGGAGCAGCAATAACACAGTTCATGAGCAGCAGAAAGCACAGGTTCATGAAGAAGCAGGATAGCAACAGTTCTGGAGAAGCAGATTACAACAGTTATGGAGCAGCAGATTACAACAGTTCATGGAGCAAAAGAATACAACATTTCACGGAGCCAGCACATTTACAAACCGTCTTGGAGCAGCAGATAGAACAGTTCATGAAGCAGCAGATAGCAACAGTTCATGGAGCAGCAGATTACAACAGTTCATGGAGCAGCAGATTACAAAGTTCATGAAGCAGCAGATGGAACAGTTATGAAGCAACAGATAGAACAGTTATGGAGAAGCAGTTTACAATACAGTTCATGTGTAGCAGCAGTTAGGCAACATTCACAAAGAGCAGATAGCAACAGTTCATGGAGCAGCAGATAGCAACATTCACAAAGAGCAGATAGACAGTTCATGGAGCAGCAGATTACAAACAGTTCATTAGCAGCAGATAGCACATTTCATGGAGCAGCAGAGAGCAATAAGAATCAGTCTGCATTTCTTCTCGAGTTCAGTTGCAGCAACTGTCATTCTCTCTCTCGTCTCTTTCACACAACACTGACAGAACAAACAAACACACACACACACACACACACACAACACACAATACACACACAACACCAAACACATCACACACAAAACACACACACACATTGATCGATATTGGACAAGGAAACAAAGGACGCTGGATCCACTTTAGTTTTCCATCATTAAAGTAGATAAAGGGGGTATTCAATAGGAAAAAATCGATTATCTTAGTTCGCGAAAAGATAGCTATACTAGTGGCTTTGACATATTTATTGGATTTACCGCAATCAATCTTGGAAGTATTGTTATGTGTCGATCAATGTCATTACTATAATCTATCAGGTTTTTCAGTTTAATCTAGGAAAATTTGTTTTTAAAGGAAATATGTTTTTAATTATATTTTGATGTGCAAAGGGACCGAAGTTAAATTTTCTGGGGTCCATTCCACTGGTGGAATTTGGGGCACTGATTGTGACAGATCTTGCCAAAAAAGGGAAGCCAAAACTGAAATGGAGTGCACAGTCACTTTCTGTCCTGATCCTTTCCAAGAGTTCATCAAGTTTAAAAACAAGTGGCTTGGGACGTTTTAGGAAACAACCAGAACATCCTATTTGGGGTCGGGGTTTTTTTTTTTTTAAAATTTGCTCGAATGCTATGTTCTCGCTTTTGATAGTTTTTGCAAGGAAGAAACACTGCAGGTTCGTGGATGATCAGACAGACACTTTGTTTCAGTTTTTATAGATGAATACTCAAGATAGCACTAATATAGTGCAGGAACAAAATGCATATGTGGTAAGGCAAAATGAGTGAGTGCGGTTTTATTTGATAGTGTGACTCTTAAGGCATACTTACATGTATATTGGCATGACAGTGATGATGTTTTTTCTAATATTGATTTTGCTTTAAAGTTACCTTTTGTTTCATATGTAGTTTGTTAGTATATTTGCTCTTCATGTTATAAGTGTAAATATCCATATTTTGCGTGCACTTCCAACATATGCTTCCCCCCCTACTTTACACACACACACACACACTCTCTCTCTCTCTTCTATCTCTCTTCTTTTCTACTCGCTCACTCTCTTCATCTACGTTAATATCACACAATTTTTTGAAAGACGTAACATGAAGTTATACAATACTATACTAATATCTCCTTACTAATAGTACTACTAAACCACAACACACAACACACAACAACAAAACAATCACAAAAGACTTATACTGAGTCTCTGCCTGCGTAGCGCATCTATTATCCCTTTCTACGCACCAGTGCTCCCCAGACGCTTACTTCGCGCGAACGTGGGCTCTGTTTATATTGTTCTATACATATATATACTTCTCAATCTATACATAAAGAGATCTCATGTTACCGGTGGCAAATGGGAACGCCAGCTAGGCTAGATACCAGCACCAGCGACGATCCATTTCCAACTCCACACTCACAGTCGTGCCACGCGCTCGTTTCCATGGGCTGCCTCCATGAGCAGGAAACACTAACTTGCAGGGGATGCCCGCAGTCCGAGCTGCTCATGCCTTCAGTCCGAGCACGGCCGCCAAGCCACACAGCAGCAGGCGGCGTTGGTGTTGGGGGTGGGTGGGAGGGCTGGTAGTCGAGAGGGCCCGGAGGTGTACATTCGGTGTGTTGCCAACGGTTAGGTCAGAATGAATGACCGAAGAGAAACAAGAACAGGAACGGTAATCATCATGTTTGGAAGGATTTGTATTCATTACAAGAAGTATACATGGAAGGTCAAGCCTTTCCTTAATGCAGATTTCAGTTTTGATTGCTCCGTCTCACTTGAGTGATTGTAGGAATTTTACAGACATTCAAGAGAGAGATTTAAAGAGAGACATAAAGAAAGTGGGATTGGGGTGGAGAGAAGAGATGATAAAGTGAGACTTAAAGAAAGTGGGATTGGAGGTGGAGGAGAGATATGAGAGACATAAAGAAGTGGGTTGGGGGTGGAGAGTGATAAAGGAGTACCATAAAGAAGTGGAATTGGGGGTGATGAGAGAGATAAAGAGAGCATAAAGAAGTGGGATTGGGGTGGAGAGAGAGATAAAGGTGGACATAAGAAAGTGGGATTGGGGTGGAGGAGAGAGATAAGAGAGGGTCATAAAGAAAGAGGGATTGGGGTGGAAAGGAAAAAAATAGGACACGAACTTGAAACATAATCTGTTTCTTTTGAGTTTAAAACTGCACTCTGTCACTATAGTAGTTTGGAACATTTGTTTTTCTTTGGTTAAAAATTGCACATATGTCACTATTGTAGTTTGGAACAATCTGTTTCTCTCTTTGAGTTTAACTGCACTTATGTCACTATGTAGTTTGGCATATCTGTTTTCTCTGTGAGTTAAAATGCACATTATGTCACTATAGTTATGTTTGGAACAATTGTTTCTCTCTTTGAGTTAATGCACATAATGTCACTTTAGTAGTTTGGAACACTCTGTTTCTCTCTTTGAGTTTAAACTGCACATATGTCACATAGTAGTTGGAAACAATCTGTTTTCTCTCTTTGAGTTAAATGCCACATATGTCAACTATAGTAGTTTGGAACCACTCAGTTTCTCTCTATGAGTTAAATGCAATATGTCAATAGTAGATTGACAATTGATTCTTCTTTGAGTTGTTAAAATGACATATGTCACTAATAGTAGTTTGGAACAATCTGTTCTCTCTTTGAGATTAAATGCACATATGTCACTATAGTAGTTTGGGAAACAATCTGTTTCTGTCTGTGAGTTAAATGCACAATATGTTACTATAGTAGTTTGGAACTTGTTTTCTCTTGAGTAAACTGCCACTATGTCACTATAGTAGTTTGGAACAATTGTTTCTCTCTTTGAGTTAAAACTGCACTATGTCATATAGTATAGTTGGAACACTCTGTTTCTCTCTTTGAGTTAAACTGCACATATATCACTATAGTAGTTGGAACAATCTGTTTCTCTTGTGAGTTAACCTGCTCATATGTCACTATAGGTAGTTTGGCAAACTCTGTTTTCTCTTTGAGTATACTGACTATGTCACTATAGTAGTTTGGAACAATTGTTTTCTCTCTTTGAGTTAAACTTGCACTTATGTCACAATAGTAGTTGGACCACTCTGTTATCTCTTTTGAGTAAATGCACATATGTCACTATAGTCGTTTGGGAACAATTGTTTCTCTCTTTGAGTTAACTGCACATATGTCACTATAGTAGTTTGGACCCTCTGTTCTCTCTTTGAGTTAACTGCACATATGTCATAAAGATAGTTTGAACAAATTGTTTCTCATTGAGTTAAACTGCACATATGTCACTATAGTAGTTTGGAACATCTGTTTCTTCTTTGAGTTAAATGCACATATGTCACTTTAGTAGTTTGGAACAATCTGTTTTTCTTTGAGTTTAAATGCAACATGTCACTATAGTAGTTGGTGAAACAAGCTGGGTATCTCGTTTGAGTTAAACTGACATATTTCACTATAGTAGTTAGGCCAATTGTTTCTTCTTTTGAGTTAACTGCACATATGTCACTATAGTAGTTGGAACAATTGTTTCTCTCTTTGAGTTAAAAGGTCACATATGACACTATAGTAGTTTGGAACAATCTGTTTCTCTCTTGAGTTAAACTGCACTATGTCATATACGTTGTTTAGGAACAATCTGTTTCTTCTTTGAGTTAAACTGCACATATGTCACTATAGTAGTTTGGAACAATCTGGTTCTCTCTTTGAGTTAAACTGATATGTCACTTAGTAGTTTGGAACAATCTGTTTCTCTCTTTGAGTTTAAACTGCAAATATGTTCACTATTGTGGTATGGAACAATCTGTTTCTCTCTCTTTGAGTAAAATGCACATATGTCATATAGTAGTTTGGAACACTCTGTTTCTCTTCTTTGAGTTAAAACTGAACATATGTCACTTATTGTAGTTTGGACACTCTGTTTCTCTCTTTGAGTTAAACTGCCACATATGTCACTATTGAGTTTGGAAACACTCTGTTTCTCTCTTTGAGGTTTTAAACTGCAATATGTCACTATAGTAGTTTGGAAACACTCTGTTTCTCTCTTTGAGTTAAACTGCACATATGTCACTATAGTAGTTTGGAACCACTCTGTTTCCTCTCTTTGAGTTAAACTGCAATAAGTCACATAGTAGTTTGGAACAATCTGTTTCTCTCTTTGAGTTAAACTGCACAATGTCACTATAGTATTTGGAACATCTGTTTCTCTCTTGAGGTTAAACTGAATATGTCATATGTAGTTTGGAACAATTGTTTCTCTCTTTGAGTTAAATGCACATATGTCATATAGTAGTTTGGAACACTCTGTTTTCTCTTTGAGTTAAAACTGCACTATGTCAACTATAGTAGTTTGGGAAAAAATCTGTTTCTTCTTTGAGTTAAACTGCCATATGTCACTATAGTAGTTTGAACAATGTGTTTTCTCTTGGAGTTAAACTGCACATATGTTCAACTATAGTAGTTTGGAAACAATTGTTTCTCTATTTGAGTTAAACTGCACTTTATGTAACTATATTAGTTTGGAACAATCTGTTTCTTCTCTTTGAGTTAACGCACATATGTACTATAGTAGTTTGAAACAATTCTGTTTTCTCTCTTGAGTTAAACTGCGCAATATGTCACTATTAGTAGTTTGGAACAATTGTTTCTTTTTGAGTTAACTGCACATATGTTTCACTATAGTAGTTTGGAACAATCTGTTTCTCTCTCTTGAGTAAATGAATATGTATATCGTGTTGGAAAATTGTTTCTCTCTTTGAGTTAAATGCACATATGTCACTATAGTAGTTTGGAACAATCTGTTTTTCTTTTTGAGTTAAACTGCACATATGTCACTATAGTAGTGCTGGAACAATTGTTTCTTCTTTGAGTTTTTAAATGCACATATGTCCACTTATAGTGTTTGGAACAATCTGTTTTCTCTTTGAGTTAAACTGCACATATGTCATATAGTAGTTTCGGAAACAATCTGTTTCTCTCTTGAGTTAACTGCAATATGTCACTAACGTAGTTTGGAACAATTGTTTCTCTCTTGTGTTAACTGCAATAAGTCATATAGTAGTTTGGAACAATCTGTTCTCTCTTTGAGTTAAATGACATATGTCCATTAGTAGTTTGGAGCAATCTGTTTCTCTTTTGAGTTAAACTGCACTATGTCACTATAGTATGTTTTGGAAACACTTGTTTCTCCTTTGAGTTAAACTGCACCATATGTCATATTTCTAGTAGTTTGGAAACAATCTGTTTCTCTCTTTGAGTTATAAACTGCACATTTGTCTATAGTAGTTTGGAAACACTCTGTTTCTTCTTTGAGTTAATGACATATGTCACTATAGTAGTTTGGAACACTCTGTTTCTTCCCTCTTTTTTGAGTTAGACTGCACATATGTCATATAGTAGTTTGGAACACTCTGTTTCTCTCTTTGAGTTAAACTGCAACATATGTATATAGTTGTTTGGAACACTTGTTTCTCTTTTGAGTTAAACTGCACATATGTCACTATAGTAGTTTTGGAAACACTTGTTTCTTCTTTGAGTTAAAAACTGACTATGTCACTATAGTAGTTTGGAACAATCTGTTTCTCTCTTTGAGTTAAATGCAATATGTCATATCTTAGTTTGGAAACACTCTGTTTTCTCTTTGAGTTAAATGCATATGTCACTATTGTAGTTTGGATCAATTTTTTCTCTCTTGAGTTAACTAGCACATTATGTCACTATAGAGTTGATGAACAATCTGTTCTCTCTTTGAGTTCAAATGCAATATGTCAATATAGTAGTTTGGAACAATCTGTTTCTCTCTTTGAGTTAAGCTGCACAATGTCATATAGTAGTTTGGCAACTCTGTTTTTCTCTTTTGAGTTTAAACTGCCATTGTCACTATGTAGTTTGGAACAATCTGTTCTCTTTTGAGTTTTAAATGACATATGTCATATAGTAGTTTGGACACTTGTTTCTTCTTGAGTTAAATGCACCAATGTCACTATAGTAGTTTGGAAACTTGTTTCTCTCTTGAGTTAAAATGCACATATGTCACTATAGTAGTTGGAACATCTGTTTTTTTTGAGTTAAATTGACATATTGTCACTATAGTAGTTTGGAACAATTGTTTCTTCTTTGAGTTTAAATGACACATATGTACTTATAGTAGTTTGGAACTCTGTTTGTCTCTCTTTGAGTTAACTGCACTATGTCACTATAGTAGTTTGGAAACACTCTGTTTTTCTCTTTGAGATTCTAAATGACAATAATGTCACTATATAGTTTGGGAACAATCTGTTTTCTTCTTTTTGAGTTAACTGCACATATGTCACTATAGTTGTTTGGAACAATCTGTTTGCTTCTTTGAGTTAAACTGCAATCTGTACTTAGTAGTTTGGACAATCTGTTTTCTTCTTTGAGTTAAACTGCAATATGTCATAAAGTAGTTGGAACAAATCTGTTTCTTTTTGAGTTAAAATGCCACATAGGTCACTATAGTAATTTGGAACACTGTTTCTTCTTGTGAGTTAACTGCCCATATGGTACTTATAGTAGTTTGGAAACACTCTGTTTCTTCTTTGAGATTAAATGCACATATGTCATATAGTGTTTGGACACTCAGTTTCTCTCTTTGTGTTAATCTGCACATATGTATTAGTATTTGGAACACTCTGTTTCTCCTCTTTGAGTTAAACTGCACATTATGTACTATAGGAAGTTTGAGGAAGCACTTGTTTCTCTCTTTGAGTTAACACTGCACATATGTCACTATAGTAGTTTTGGAAACTCTGTTTCTCTCTTTGAGTTAATGCACATATGTCACTATAGTAGTTTGGAACAATCTGTTTCTCTCTTTGAGGTTAAAGCACATTAGTACTTATAGTAGTTTGAAAATCTGATTCTCTCTTTGAGTTAAACTGACATATGTCTATAGTAGTTTGGAACACTCTGTTTCTCTTTTGAGTTAAACAGACATATGTCACTTTAGTTGTTTGGAACAATTGTTTTCTCTCTTTGAGTTTTAAACTGCCACTATGTCACTATGTAGTTTGGACAATCTGTTTTCTTCTTTGAGTTAAACTGCACATATGTCACAATAGTAGTTTGGAACAATCTGTTTCTCTCTTTGAGTTAACTGACACATAGTCACTATGTAGTTTGAAAAATCTGTTTCTCTCTTTGAGTTAAATTGCACATTTTGCACTATAGTAGTTTGGAACAATATGTTTCTCTCTTTGAGTTTAACTGCACAGGAGTCATATAGTAGTTGGAACCAATCTGTTTCTTCGTTGAGTTAATGCACATATGTCATATTAGTTTGGAAAACTGTTTCTCTCTTTGAGTTAACTCGCACATATGTCACTATAGTAGTTTGTGAACAATCTGTTTCTCTCTTTGGTTAAACTGCACATATGTCACTATAGTGGTTAGGATAACACTCTGTTGTCTCTCTTTGAGTTTAAAAATAACTGACATATGTCACTATAGTGGTTTGGAACACTCTGTTTCTCTTCTTTGTGTTAAATGCACATAAGTCACTATAGTGTTTGGAACACTCTGTTTCTCTCTTTGAGTTTTAAACTGCACATATGTCACTATAGTAGTTTGGAAACTCTGTTTCTCTCTTTGAGTTAAACTGCAATATGTCCTTAGTAGTTTGGAACAATCTTGTTTCTCTCTTTGAGTTAAATGACATATGTCACTATAGTAGTTTGGGAACACTCTGTTTTCTCTTTGGAGTTAAATGACCATATGTCATATAGTAGTTTGTGATCAATATGTTTTCTCTCTTTGAGTTAAACTGAATATGTCACTTAGTAGTTTGGAACACTGTTTCCTTTTGAGTTAAACTCACATATGCACTATGGGTTTTTGGGAAAAAATTGTTTCTCTTTTTGAGTTAAAGCCATATGTCACATTATTTGGAAAAATCGTTTTCTCTTTGATTTAAACTGCACAAATGTCACTATAGATTTGGAAACATCTTTTCTCTCTTTGATTTAAACTGCACATATTCACTATAATTTGGAACATCTGTTTCTCTCTTTGATTAAACGCACATATGTCACTATAGTAGTTTGGAACATCTGTTTCTCTCTTTGATTAAACTGCACAAGTCACATATATTTGGAACATCGTTTCTCTTTTTGGTTAAACTGCAATAGCATATATAGTTTGGAAACCTTTTTCTCTCTTTGAGTTAACGCCCTACCCCTAAATTGGAAAATCTGTTTCTCTTTTTGATTAAACTGACAAGTCACTATGTATTTTTTGGAACATCTGTTTCTCTCTTTGGTTAAACTGACTATGTCACTATATATTTGGAACATTTTTCCCCTTTTGTTTTCTCCCCTTTGAGTTAAAAGACAAGGTCACTATAGGTTTGGAACATCTTTTTTTTTGAGTTAAATGCCATATGTCACTATGGGTAGTTTGGAACAATGTTTCTCTCTTTGAGTTAAACGACATATTCACTATGTATTTGGAAACCCTTTTCCTCTTTGAGTTAACTCAATATGTCACTATGATTTGGGAAAATCTGTTCTTTTGAGTAATGCACTTGCATATGTATTTTTGGAACACTTGTTTCCTTTAGTTAAACTGCACATAGTCACATAGGTTTGGCCCACTCTGTTTTTTCTTTTGAGTTAAACTGCAATATGTCAATAGTATTTTGGACACTCTTTTCCTTTTTGATTAAAGCACATATGCCCCTAAGTATTTGGGAACACTCTTTTCTTCTTTGATTAAACGCACATATTCACTTAGTTTTGGGAACACCTTTTCTCTTTTGAGTTAAATGCACTTTTTTTTTACTATGTAGTTTGGGAAACATCTTTTTCCTTTTAAGGTTAAACTGCACAAGTCACTATATTTTGGAACCCCCTTTTTTTTCTCTCTTTGAGTTAAACTGCACTATTCACATGGGTTTTTGGGAAACCTCTTTTCTCTTTTTTGATTTAAACTGCACATAGCACATAGAGTTTGGAACCCTCGTTTCTCTCTTTGATTAAAAACTGCACATATGTCACTATAGTATTTGGAACATCGTTTTCTCTTTGAGTTAAACTGACCATATGTCAATAGATTTTGGGAAAAATCTGTTTCTCTCTTTAGTTAAACTGCCATTTCACTATATAGTTGGAAAAAATCGTTTCTCTCTTTGATTAACTGACAATGTCACTATAGTTTTTTGGAACATCTGTTTCTCTTTGAGTTAAACTGCACAAGTACTATAGTAGTTTGGAACATCTGTTTCTCTCTTTGATTTTAAAACGACATTTCACTATAGTATTTTGGGAACCTCTTTTCTCTCTTGGGTTAAAACGCACTTTGCACAAATTATTTAAACATTGTTTCCTCTCTTTGAGTAAACTGCAAAAATTTTCATTATGTTTGGAACACTCTGTTTCCTCTTTGAGTTAAACCACATTGTCACTATAGGTTTGGGAACATTTTTTCTCTCTTTGAGTTAAACTGCATTTTGTCATATAGTGTTTGGAACCTTGTTTCTCTTTTTGAGTTAAATGCACATAGTCACTATAGTATTTGGAAACACTCTGTTTCTCTCTTTGGTTAAACGCACATATGTCACTATAGAGTTTGGAAACACTGTTTCCTCTTTGGTTAAATGCAATTTTCACATAGAGTTTGGAACCTTTGTTTCCTTTTTGGGTTTAAAACTGCACATATGTCATATATATTTGGAACATCGTTTTCTCTTTGATTAAAACTGCACTTTTCCCTATATTATTTGGAACACTCTGTTTCTCTCTTTGAGTTAAACTGAATATTCACATTATTTGGGAAAAAACTCTGTTTCTCTCTTGATTTTAAATGACAATTCACTTAGAGTTTAAAACACCTGTTTCTCTTTTGATTAAATGCACATATGTCACTATATATTTTGGAAACTTTTGTTTCTTCTTTGGTTAAACTGCACATATGTCACTTAAATATTTTGGGAAACTCGTTTCTCTCTTTGAGAAAAACTGCACTTGTCATAAGTTTGGAACATCTTTTTTCTTCTTTGAGTTAAATGCACATATGTCACTTATAGTTTGGAAAAATCTGTTTCTTTTTGATTTTAAAAGAAATATTCATATAGTATTTGGGAAAAATCTGTTTCTTTTTGAGTTAAATGACATATGTCACTAAGTATTGGAACATCTGTTTCTTTTTTGAGTTAAACTGCACATATGTCACTATAGTAGTTTGGAAACCCCTCTGTTTTCCTTTTGATTTAAATGACATATTTCACTTTTTTGGAAAAATTGTTTCCTTTTGAGTTAAACGCAATAGTCCTAATATTTGGAAAAATCTTTTCTTCTTTGATAAACTGCACAATGTCACTATGTATTTTGGGAAAAAATTTTTTCTCTCTTTGATTTTAAATGCACTATGCCCACTATTTTTTTATTTTGGAAAAAATCTGTTCTCTCTTTTTAAACTGCACAATGTCACAAAGTAGTTTGGGGAAAAATCTGTTTCTCTCTTTGGTTAAACTGCACATATGTCACTATAGTATTTTTGGAACATCTGTTTTCTCTTTGAGTTAAACTGCCATATTCACTATATAGTTTGGAACATCTGTTTCTCTTTTTGATTAAACTGCACAAGTCCTATTAGTTGGAAACTTTTTTCTTTTTTGAGTTAAACTCACATATGTCACTATATTAGTTTGGAACATTTTTTCCTTCTTTGAGTTAAACTGACTATGTCACTAAGTAGTTTGGAACACTCTTTTTTTCCCTTTTTGTTTTAAACTGCACATAGGTCACAAGTAGTTTGGAACACTCTGTTTCTCTCTTTGAGTTAAACTGCAAAATGCACTATGTATTTGGGAAACCCTTGTTTTCTCTTTTGAGTTAAACGACATATGTCACTATAGTAGTTTGGAACCTTGTTTTCTCTTTTTTGAGTTAAACTGCAATAGCACTAAAAGTATTTGAACACTTGTTTCTCTCTTTGAGTTAAATGCCATATGCACTATAGATTGGAAATCTTTTTCTCCTTTGAGTTAAACTGCACATATGCCCACTTAGTATTTGGGAAATCTTTTTCTTTTTGAGTTAAACTGCAAAATTGTACTATAGTGTTTGGAACACTCTGTTTTCTCTTTGGTTAAACTGCACATAGTCATATAGAGTTTG
Source organism: Conus ventricosus (assembly GCA_018398815.1). NCBI lineage: Eukaryota > Metazoa > Mollusca > Gastropoda > Neogastropoda > Conidae > Conus > Conus ventricosus. The sequence goes on from JAFLJL010016384.1 coordinate 75,829, forward strand.
GAAAATTTTTTCTCTTTGATTAAAAATGCACATTGTCACTATAGTAGTTTGGAACCCCCTTTTTTTCCTCTTTGAGTTAAATGCACATATGTCATATAGTAGTTTGGAACATCTGTTTCTCTCTTTGATTTAAAACTGCACATAGTCACTATAGTAGTTTGGGAAACCCTGTTTTCTTTTTGATTAAACTCACATATGCCCCTATAGATTTGAACATCGTTCTCCTTTGAGTTAAACGCACTAGTCACTATAGTAGTTTGGAACACCTTTTTTCCTTTTTGATTTAAACTGACATATGTCACTATATATTTTTAAAAACCTCTGTTTCCTCTTTGAGTTTTTTTTTTTTTTTTTTTTTTTTTTTTTTTTTTTTTTTTTTTTTTTTTTTTTTTTTTTTTTTTTTTTTTTTTTTTTTTTTTTTTTTTTTTTTTTTTTTTTTTTTTTTTTTTTTTTTTTTTTTTTTTTTTTTTTTTTTTTTTTTTTTTTTTTTTTTTTTTTTTTTTTTTTTTTTTTTTTTTTTTTTTTTTTTTTTTTTTTTTTTTTTTTTTTTTTTTTTTTTTTTTTTTTTTTTTTTTTTTTTTTTTTTTTTTTTTTTTTTTTTTTTTTTTTTTTTTTTTTTTTTTTTTTTTTTTTTTTTTTTTTTTTTTTTTTTTTTTTTTTTTTTTTTTTTTTTTTTTTTTTTTTTTTTTTTTTTTTTTTTTTTTTTTTTTTTTTTTTTTTTTTTTTTTTTTTTTTTTTTTTTTTTTTTTTTTTTTTTTTTTTTTTTTTTTTTTTTTTTTTTTTTTTTTTTTTTTTTTTTTTTTTTTTTTTTTTTTTTTTTTTTTTTTTTTTTTTTTTTTTTTTTTTTTTTTTTTTTTTTTTTTTTTTTTTTTTTTTTTTTTTTTTTTTTTTTTTTTTTTTTTTTTTTTTTTTTTTTTTTTTTTTTTTTTTTTTTTTTTTTTTTTTTTTTTTTTTTTTTTTTTTTTTTTTTTTTTTTTTTTTTTTTTTTTTTTTTTTTTTTTTTTTTTTTTTTTTTTTTTTTTTTTTTTTTTTTTTTTTTTTTTTTTTTTTTTTTTTTTTTTTTTTTTTTTTTTTTTTTTTTTTTTTTTTTTTTTTTTTTTTTTTTTTTTTTTTTTTTTTTTTTTTTTTTTTTTTTTTTTTTTTTTTTTTTTTTTTTTTTTTTTTTTTTTTTTTTTTTTTTTTTTTTTTTTTTTTTTTTTTTTTTTTTTTTTTTTTTTTTTTAAACTGTTTCTTTATTTTAAAACATTGTTTTTTTTGGAAACGACTTTTTCCCTTTTTATTTTTAAAAAAATTTTCCCTTTGTATTTTAAAACCACTTTTTCCTTTTAATTTTGGAACAATTTTTTCTTTTTATTAAATTACATTTTTCCTTTGTTTAAACCCTTTTTTTTTTAAAAATGAAATGTCCCTTTTTTGGAACCCTTTTCCTTGGGGAAAAACCCAACTTTTTTTTGAGTTAAACTTTTTTTTTAAAAAATAAAATTTTTTAAAAAATTTTTTTTTTTTTAAAAAATAATGTTTTTAGTTTGGAAAATTTTTCTTTTTATTAAATTAAATTTAAAATTTTAAAAATTTTTTTTTTTTTTTAAAAAAAACCCCCTTTTCATTTTTTTTTTAAAACCCTGCCTTTGGGTTTAAACTCTTTTTCCTTTTTTGGAAAAAACCACTTTCACTTTTATTTTTAAAAATTTTTCCCCTTTTTTAAAACCCTTTAGAAATAATTGATTATTTTGGAAAATTGTTTCCTTTTTTAAAAATTTCTTTTTTTGGTTTTTTTTTCTTTTTATAAAAAGAAACAATTTTCCCTCTTTTTTTTTTTAAAACCCAAGTCATTATAGTAGTTGGTTTTTTTTCTTTTAAATAAATTGTTTTTTTTTAAAAATTTTTTTTTTTAGTTCCCAATTCAAATTTTTTTTTTTTTCCTTTAAAATGCACATATTCATATATATTTTGGAAATCGTTTTTCTTTGATTAAAGTGCAAATTAGTTTGGAAACTCTGTTTTCTTTTTAAATTAAAACATATTTTTAAATTTTTTTTGGAAATTTGTTTTTCAATAGTTTTAAAAAATTTTTTTCTTTGGTTAAATGACATTTCCAATTTTTGGGAAAACTTTTTTTTTTTATTTAAAAAACACATATGTCACATATTTTAACCCCTTTTTCTTCTTTGAGTTAAACTGACATTTTCATTTTTTTTGGGAAAACCTGTTTCTCTCTTTGATTTAAAACTGACTATGTCCAATTTTTTGGAAAATTTTTTTTTTTTTTGGGAATTTTTTTAAAAATTTTTTTTTAAAAAAATTTTTCCTTTTTTAACCCTTTTTTTTTTTTAAATAATGGGAAGTTTTAAAAAACCCCTGTTCTCTTTTTGGGTTAAAGCACTTGTCCATATTTTTTAAAATCTTTTTTTTTTTAAATAAAAATATTTTTAAAATTGCTCTTTTTTTCAAAGAAAATTTGAACACTTTTTTTTTCTTTTGGGTTCCCTAAATCACAAAAAATTTTTCCTTTTTTTTTGAAAACTGTTTTTTAAATTATTTTGGAAACCCTTTTTTTGGAAATCCTTTTCCCTTATTTTGGGGGAACATTTTTCTTTTTGGAAAAATCCTTTATTAAATTTCCCCCCTCTTTTTTTTTTAAACCCTTTCCTTAGTAGGGGCCCCTTTTTCCTTTTGTTTAAACCCCTTTTCCCTTTTTAATTTTTAACTTTTTTCCTTTTATTAAAAACCACTTTTCCCTTGGTTTTAAACCCTTTTTCCCTTTGGGGGTTTTTGACATTGTATTTGATTTTGGAACATTTTTTTTTGGAAACCCCTTTCCCTTATTTGGCACTTTTTTCCCTTTTTGAGTTATACTTGTCTTTTAGTTTGGAAATTTTTTCTTCTTTGGAAACCCACTTTGTTTTTGAAACTGTTTTCCTTTAGTTAATCACGGTCCCTTATTTTTGGAAATTTTCCTTTTTTAAACCTTTCTTTTTTTGGGAAAACGTTTCCCTTTGAAAAAACCCCTTTTCTTGATTTAACAATTTTTTTTGGAAAAAAACCCATTGGGTTTTTTTTTTCTCTTTTTTAAACCAATTACTTATTTAAAAATTTGTTTTTTTTTTCTAAAATTTTTTTAAAAATTTTAAATTGTTTTTTTATTTTTCCTATTATTAATTTGGGCATTTTTTTTTTTTTAAAATTTCCTTTTTCCTAAATTTCCCCTTTTTTTTTGAAAATCCTTTATTAGGGGGAAATTTTTTTTTGGGAAAACTGTTTTTTTTTATTTAAATTTTTCCTTTTTATTTTAAAAATCAAAGTTTTTTTCTTTTTTTTTTGGGAAAAATCACTTTTTTTTTTTTTTTCCCTCTTTTTTTTTTTTAAATGAAATGTTTTTTTTTGGGCCTTTTTCCCTTCTTTGATTAACTGCAAATTGGGGGGCCTTTTTCTTTTGGGGTTAAACTCAATATGCCAATATTTGGAAATTGTTTCTCCTTTGATTTAAAAATACATAAAATGTATTTTGGGAAAACATCTTTTTTTTTTAAAAAAACCCAAAATTAAAAAATTTTTTCTTTTTGGAAAACCATATTATTTTTTTTTTCCTCTTTTTTTTGAAAAAAAGATTGGTTTTTTTTTTAAACGTTTTCCTTGTTTTTTTTCCTTTTTGAGTTAAACTAATTACTATAGTTTTTTGGAACATTGTTTTTTTCTTTTTTTAAATGATTTTCCAATGTTTTTGGGAAACCCCCTTTTTTTCCTTTTCTCTTTGATTAAAATTTTGAAAATTTCTTTTTTTGGAAACTCTTTTTCCTTTTGTTAAAACTCCTGGTTTTTTTTTGAAAATGATATTCATTGATTTCACTTGTTTTCCTTTTGAAACCCAATTGTTTTTTCCCCTTTTTTCTCCTTTGAGTTAAACTGCACAAATTCAAATATTTAAATCTGTTTCTCTTTTTGGTTAAGAAACTTTTCTTTTTAGTTAAAAATTTTTTTTTAGAAACCCTTTTTTTTTTAAAAAAAAACCCCCCTTGATTTAACTGTTTTTTTTTTAAAATTGTTTGGGGAATTTGTTTTTTTGGAAACTGCCTATGCCCTTTAATATTTTTTTTTTTTTTAGTTTTCCCCTTAATTTTTTAAAACTGTTTTTTTTTTTGATTAAAACATTGTAATTTTTTGGGGCCTTTTCCCTTTTTTAAAAGAAAAAAAATTTTTTGAACATTTTTTTTTAAAAATTTCCCTTTTTTTTATATTTTTTTTTTTTTTAAAAAAAAGCCAATAAATTTTGGAAAAAATTGTTTCTCTTTTTGGGTTAAACTGTACCCTTTTTTAAAATCTTTTCCCCTTTTGATTTAAAACCCAAATGTCACTATAGTATTTTGGAAAATTTTTTTTTTTTTATTAAATTTAAAATTTAAATTTTGGAACCTTGTTTCTTCTTTTTTAAATGCAAATAGTTTAAAAGTATTTTGGAACTTTTGTTTTTTTTTCCTTTCTTTTAGTTAAAACCCAACTTTCCCTATTAAATTTAAATCTTTTTTTTTTTCCCTTTTCCTTTTTTAAAAATTTAAAAAAACACTTTTTTTTTTGGAAAAATTTTTTCCTTTTTTAAATTTTCCTTTGTTTTAAATTTAAATTTTTTCCTTGGTTTTGGAAATTCTTCCTTGGGTTTTTTTTAAAATTTTTAAACTCTTTTTCCCCCCTTGATTTAAACCCCTTTTAATAAAATTTAAAATTTCTTTTTTTTGGAAATTTTTTCCTTTTTTGAAATTTATTTTTGGGAAAAAACCCGTTTTTCCTTTGTTTTTGAGGGAAAATGTTTTTTTTATTAAAATAAATACGGGTTTTAAAAAATTTTTTCTTTTTTTCCCCCCCCTTTGGTTTTCCCCTTTTTTTTTTTTAAAAAAAATTGTTTTTGGAAACTTTTTTTTTTGGAAAAAACCCTTTAGGGCACGTTTTTTTTTTAAAAAAATTTTCCAAAAGTAGTTTAAAACCTTTTTTCCTTTTTTCTCCCTTTCCTTTTTTGGAAATTTTTTTTTAAAAAAACCAATTTCATAATTTTGGGAAATTGTTTTTTTTTTTTTTTTCCCCTTTTTTTTCCCTTCTTTTTTTTTTTTTTTTGGGGGGCCCCTTTTTTTTAAAAAGGGGGAAACCTTTTTTTTTTCCATTTTCCTTTTTTTTAATTTTTTTGTAACTGACTTTGTTAAAAAATTTTAAAAAAAGGGGGGGGTTTTTTCCCCTTTTTTCCTTTTGTTTTTTTTAAAAACCCTTTTCTTTTTTGGGTTTTTATTAAATTTTTTTTCCCCCTTTTTAAATCTTTTTTTTTTATTTAAAAACCACTTGCCCCTTTGGAAATTTTAAAAATTTTTTTTTTTAACTTCTTTTCCTTTTTTGGCCCCCCTTTTCCCTTTTTTGGGGAAAATTTTTTTCCCTTTTTCCCAAATGTTTAAAAAAAGGGGCCTTTTTTTTTTTTGGTTTGAATTTATAAATTTTAAAAAACCCTTTTTTTTGGGGGAAAACACAAGTTTTTTTAAAAAAAAGGTTCTCTTTTTTAAATCCTTTTTCCCTTTTTTAAACCCTTTTCCCTTTTTGGGGGAAAACAAACCAATGTTAAATTTTTTTTTGAAAAAAAATTTCTTTAAAATGTTTGGTCTTTTTTTTTTAAATCTCTTTTTTTTGGGCATTTTTTTCCCCTTGAAAAAAATTTTTTAAAAAAAATTTTTCTTTTTTTTTTTTAAAAAATGACTTGGGAAAAAAAAAAAATTTTTTTCCTTTGTTTTAAATGACATTTTTTTTAAGGGGGAACCTTGTTTTTTATTTTAAAACCTGAAAAAAATTTTTTCCCCCCCCCTTTGGGGTTAAAACATTTTTTTAAAGTTTCCCTTTTTTTTTTTTGGGGGAAACCCCTTGGGGTTTTTTAAAATCCTTTTCCTTTTTTTTAAAACATTTTTCCTTTTTTAAAAAAATTTTTTTTTTTGGAAATTTTTTTTAAATTTTTTCCCATTGTTTTTTTTTGGTTTCTTTTCCTTTTTTTCCTTTTTTTCCTTTTTTCCCCCCCCTTTTTTTTAAAGGGAAAAATTTTTCTTTAGTTAAAACCGTTTTTTTTTTTTAAAAAAAAGTTTTTTTTTTCCCCCTTTTTTTTTAAAAACCTATTTTTTTTTTTTTTCCTTTGGGAAAAATTTTG
>JAFLJL010016384.1:90494-97537 GCA_018398815.1 Conus ventricosus
GCTAAGGTGAAATACAAATGAACATATAAGGCATCATGAAAAGTAATGTTTGTTTAACATACAAATCTAAACAGACAAGTGAATTTTCCACAAGTATGTTTTCTTCAGAGTATGTCTTCTTCAGAGTATGTCTTCTTCAGAGTGTGTCTTCTACAGAGTATGTCTTCCTCAGAGCGTGTCTTTTTCAGAGCATGTCTTCTTCAAAGTATGTCTTCTTCAGAGTATGTCTTCTTCAGAGTATGTCTTCTTCAGAGTGTGTCTTCTTCAGAGTGTGTCTTCTTCAGAACATGTCTCCTTCGGTGTATGTCTTCTTCAGAGTGTGTCTTCTTCAGAGTATGTCTTCTTCAGAGTGTGTCTTCTTCAGAGTGTGTCTTCTTCAGAACATGTCTCTTTCAGAGTATGTCTTCTTCAGAGTGTGTCTTCTTCAGAGTATGTCTTCTTCAGAGTATGTCTTCTTCAGAGTGTGTCTTCTTCAGTCTTCTTCAGAGTATGTCTTCTTCAGAGTATGTCTTCTTCAGAGTGTGTCTTCTTCAGAATGTCTTCTTCAGAGTATGTCTCCTTCGGTGTATGTCTTCTTCAGAGTATGTCTTCTTCAGTGTATGTCTCCTTCATGTATATCTTCTTCGAGTGTGTCTTCTTCAGAGTATGTCTTCTTCAGAGTGTGTCTTCTTCAGTGTATGTCTCCTTCAGTGTATGTCTTCTTCAGTGTATGTCTTCTTCAGAGTATGTCTTCTTCAGAGTATGTCTTCTTCAGTGTATGTCTTCTTCAGAGTATGTCTTCTTCAGTGTATGTCTTCTTCAGTGTATGTCTCCTTCAGTGTATGTCTTCTTCAGTGTATGTCTTCTTCAGAGTATGTCTCCTTCAGACGGTACCAACAAAAGAAATACAAAGTTCGCCGAGCAGAATTCCTCAGGACAGCGGGTATGAGTGAAAAAGACATGTTTGCCCACAATGGACTGACCTGTGTACAGTGAAAAAAATGTTTGTCCAAAATGGACTGACCTGTGTCCAGTGAAAACGACATGTTTGTCCACAATGTACTAACCTGTGTCCAGAGAAAAAGACATGTTTGTCCATAATGTACTGACCTGTGTACAGTGAAAACGACATGTTTGTCCACAATGTACTGACCTGTGTCCAGTGAAAAAGACATGTTTGTCCAAAACTGACTGACCTGTGTCCAGAGAAAAAGGCATGTTTGTCCAAAATAGACTGACCTGTGTCCAGAGAAAAAGGCATGTTTGTCCAAAATGGACTGACCTGTGTACAGTGAAAACGACATGTTTGTCCACAATGTACTGACCTGTGTCCAGTGAAAAAGGCATGTTTGTCCAAAATGGACTGACCTGTGTCCAGTGAAAAAAATGTTTGTCCAAAATGGACTGACCTGTGTCCAGTGAAAAAGACATGTTTGTTCACAATGGACTGCCCTGTGTCCAGAGGAAAAGGCATGTTTGTCCAAAATAGACTGACCTGTGTCCAGAGAAAAAGGCATGTGTGTCCACAATGTACTGACCTGTGTCCAGTGAAAAAGACATGTTTGTCCACAATGTATTGACCTGTGTCCAGTGAAAAAGACATGTTTGTCCACAATGTACTGACCAGTGTCCAATGGTATGAGTGCAAAAGACATGTTTGTCCACAATGTACTGACCTGTGTCCAATGGTATGAGTGAAGAAATGTTTGTGCAAAATGTACTGACCTGTATCCAGTGGAAAAAGACATGTTTGTGCAAAATGTACTGACCTGTGTCCAATGGTATATCCAATAAATGTTACTGTACACTCTGGTTTTGTGCGTTCATCGGTGTTTTGCCTTGTTTTCAATAACTCTGCACACTGTTTTATTTTCGTTTATTTATTACAGGTGCTGTTAAGGGCATTCAAGTTACACTAATGATTACTGTGTAACATTTAAGTGTCAGATGAAATAACAACTTCGGGTAAAAATACACACACTTTCAAGAATAATTAAGCCAAGAGATTGTGCAGCCTTTTGCTTACATGATAAAACTGTATAAAAATTAATTTTTTTTAAAACACCATTAAGTTATATTTTGGCCGTGCGCGCGCGCGCGCCCTTCCAACTTTACACAGCCACAACCATATATCGAGCGCTGAGTCACTTAAGACAGGGATGTCCATTAAGGAGAACATAGCGCTGGGTGTTACAGGAACCTTTCACTTCAGAATAACCGCCAACGCAATTTATAGCTATATGGACTGATGGACTGGGCAGGTACTGGATGTATGAACGGGGAACACACACACACACACACACACACACACACACACACACACACACACACACACACAGAGAGAGAGAGAGAGAGAGAGAGAGAGAGAGAGAGAGAGAGAGAGAGAGAGAGAGAGGAGGGAGAGAGAGAGAGAGAGAGAGAGAGAGAGGGAGGGAGGGAGAGAGAGAGTAGGAACACAAAGGTAACCTGGCCCGCACGTTTGACAGGGAATATGATTGAATGTATCAATGACATTGAATGAGAGATCATTTCAATTAATATTGAACATAATTTTGAATGTTACTTCACCAAGAATCCACTCCACTGTGACCTCATAACAAATCTATTGCATTGAAACTTTGAATGTTACTCTGCCAAGGATCCACTCACTGTGACGTCATAACAAAACTATTGCATTCTAACTTCAAGAAGAAAAAGAAACACCCGAAGGTGCTGGGGAGGACCCAGAGAAGCACTGTCTTCACCTGCCTTTAGAGCAGTCCTGTACCACCCTTGGAGGCCTGCGCTGTGTTGACGATGGGTACAGGCACGCGCAGGACACTCCATTAAGATATCAAGGGACATAACTGCTCCTGAACAGAGGTAAATCAGACTACAGGATGCAGCTCATAACAGCCTTAAAGTAGCATCCCATGGGTGTACCAGCCCGTATTTCATGACTGCAGAGCCACCAGCGAAAAACACCACCCTCCAGCTGCCAAGCACACCCCACAGACCCAACCACCCCTGCCCACGGACAGATGAAGACAGTGCCACTCCAGACACAGCCAAGCTTTCGCCATACGGTCTTATGTGCCCTCAAGAGAGAATCCAAAGTTGTAGTCTTTCCCACTGTCAACAGGACTTTCCCTGTGGTCAGTGGGTCTTTCCTCACCGTCACTGGACCTTTCTCCAGGGTCAGCCTAGTTAAGGCAAAGAAGAAAAAGAAACACCCGAAGGTGCTGGGGAGGACCAGAGAAGCACTGTCTTCACCTGCCTTTAGAGCAGTCCTGTACCACCCTTGGAGGCCTGCGCTGTGTTGACGATGGGTACAGGCACGCGCAGGACACTCCATTAAGATATCAAGGGACATAACTGCTCCTGAACAGAGGTAAATCAGACTACAGGATGCAGCTCATAACAGCCTTAAAGTAGCATCCCATGGGTGTACCAGCCCGTATTTCATGACTGCAGAGCCACCAGCGAAAAACACCACCCTCCAGCTGCCAAGCACACCCACAGACCCACCACCCCTGCCCACGGACAGATGAAGACAGTGCCACTCCAGACACAGCCAAGCTTTCGCCATACGGTCTTATGTGCCCTCAAGAGAGATCCAAAGTTGTAGTCTTTCCCACTGTCAACAGGACTTTCCCTGTGGTCAGTGGGTCTTTCCTCACCGTCACTGGACCTTTCTCCAGGGTCAGCCTAGTTAAGGCAAAGAAGAAAAAGAAACACCCGAAGGTGCTGGGGAGGACCCAGAGAAGCACTGTCTTCACCTGCCTTTAGAGCAGTCCTGTACCACCCTTGGAGGCCTGCGCTGTGTTGACGATGGGTACAGGCACGCGCAGGACACTCCATTAAGATATCAAGGATCCACTCACTGTGACGTCATAACAAAACTATTGCATTCTAACTTCAAATATTACTCTACCAAGAAAATACTCAGTGTGAAAAATTAACAAACCTATTGCTTTACGGATCATTTGCATGTGCGCTTCAATGGATGGATGGATGAAGGACTGAAGAGAATGGTTTGACCTGTAATAAGGCATTCTTCACGGACTTCCTACTAACCCACTAGCCAGCCATTCACTTGCTGGCGGACAGTGACACCTGACCCAGGTGGGTGTGGCTATGCTGAGTTAAAGACAGTGTGTGGCTGGCTTCAGGTTGCCAGTCCTCCGGCACTGGAGGGCGCTCTGGCACCCAACGACTACCTCACCAAAGCTCAGGCCTATGCCTTCAACCTCATCAATGGGCCCGAATCCATGGTCGTCGTTAACCGTACGTGTGTGTGTGTGTGTGTGTGTGTGTGTGTGTGTGTGTGTGTGTGTGTGTGTGTGTGTGTGTGTGTGTGTGTGTGTGCGCGCGTGCCCGAGCATTAAATAAGTCCATGCGTACCGTGAACATTTATGACGTGATGTCATGCCCCCTAAGCTGATTTAAACAGTTTTACAAATATCATCCTTGTAATATTAAAACACACGGACAAACATACAAACGAACACGCACACAACAACAACGCACATACACACACAACAACAATACAACAATCATAAACACAGGTACGAATATGCACACACATAGATACTCACACTCACACATACTAGCACAGAACAAATAAACGCAACGTAACATAGACACAAAAAAACATATGCAAAGAACAGCAACAAAACACACACACACACACACACACCACACACGCACGCACACACACGCACACGCACGCACACACACACACACACACACACACACACACACACCAAGAACCACGATATCAGGGACAACACCAGTAACAATAACGACTGAACACATACACAAACACAGACAATAGATATACACATCACATAGACATCAACAAAGTAACAACAACAACAACGAAGGCGACAACGTCGTCGACGACCACACACACACACACGCACACGCACGCACGCACGTGTACAGTAAGACAACAATCTTTGTCTGTCAGTCTGTCTGTCTGTCTGTCTCTCTCTCTCTCTCTCACACACACACACACACACACACACGCGCGCGCGCGCACACACACACACACACACACACCGCACGCACAGATGATTATATATATATATATATATATATATATATATATATATATATATATATATATATATATCTATCTATATATAGTTAAAACAAGTAAAAAGAGGAATCTTAAAACTATCTACAAATTTGTTTCGAGCGCGTTGCGCTGTCATCAGGATGGTTTTTTGGTTTGCCCACCGCCGATGTTATATAGCGTGTGGGCTCCCGTTTGCGGTTGTTTGCACGTGCGGTTGGCTGCACGTGTTTTTTTGGGCTTTCAGGTTTTTGTTTTGGGTGTGTTCACTAACAACGATTTCCATTTATGCCTGCAGTTGTTTACTATTTCTGTTTTGGTGTTTAAAGTTGCTAAGTGTGGTTTGCATAGTATTAACCATTTTTCAGTTAAACATAGGTTGCACCTTTTGAAACATTGCTGTATGGTGATGCTCTTTTTATGATTTTCCAGGATATATTGTAGCTTGTTTTTGCGTCTTTAAGTTTCCAGATATATTTGCTCAGTCTGTTTGGTTTTTATATTTTTCTTATTAAATGACTGTTTGTGGTTTGCATATCTGGTTTTGAAGTGGTTTTCAGTGATCCCTATGTATGTTTCCTTTTCATTTTCTGTTTGTCACAGTAGCCTGGTATACAATGTTGTTGTGAAGACATTTATTGTTTAGTGGGCACTGCTCCTTTCTGGTGCAATTGCAAGATTTCCTTTCTTCACCCTTCTTTGCTGTGTGATTTTCATTTTGTTGATGCGTCGATAGGTTTTTTGAGGTTGGGCATACATGAGTACGATAGTTTGTTTTTGTTAAATATTTTGGACAGTTTGTGTTCTTTGGAAATGAAGTTGTTAGGATTTTGAAGAGCAGTGCCCACTAAACAATAAATGTCTTCACAACATTGTATACCAGGCTACTGTGACATCAGAAAATGAAAAAGAAACATTCATAGGATCACTGAAAACCACTTCAAAACCAGATATATATATATGTTCAGCATTATAATATATATATATATTTTATATTTATATATATATATATATATATATACACTTCTTAATTGTTCAACATTATAGATAGATAATTTTTAAAAAAAATTACAGTAGAAAGATTTTTAACAAAATTTCGGGTGTGTTTTTAGAAGTGTATCTTAAAGGGTTGTGTGAATGAATGACTTGTGGTGAGTTGACTTGTGGTGAGGTGACCGACCTGATATGGCCTTTTGCGGGCAGCTGGGCTATCAGCAACATTACCTTACCATAACTCACTATCTATCTAACTATCCATCCATCTATCTGTCTGTCTGTCTATCTATCTGTCCGTCTGTCTGTCTGTCTATCTATCTATCTATCTGCTGTCTGTATTTCTGTCTATCTATCTATCTATCTATCTATCTATCTACCTATCTGTCTGTCTGTCTGTCAATCTATCCATCTATCGATCGATCGATCTGTCTATCTACTTGCGCATGTGCATATGCGTGCAATGTGCGTGCGTGCGTGCGCGCGCGCGCTCGTGTGTGTGTGTGTGTGTGTGTGTGTGGGGTGTGTGTGTGTGTGTGTGTGTGGACCATTTCAGGTACATCTACACGGGTCTGAAGACGGGTGGATAGTGGAGACCAGCCTTCAGGCCATGTGCGGCAGATCCTCCGAATGTCCATACGTAGCTGTGGTCAGTGGACGTGAACGCGATCACTCTCTGTACACGTTTCTCTTCAGTGATACGTCAATTCAACCAGGCAGTCAACGTGAACATCGCCATTTCTTTGTACACGTTTCTCTTTAGTGATATGTCAATTCAACCAGGCAGTCAACGTGAACATCGCCATTCTCTGTACACGTTTCTCTTTAGTGATATGTCAATTCAACCAGGCAGTCAACGTGAACATCGCCACTCTCTGTACACGTTTCTCTTTAGTGATATGTCAATTCAACCAGCTCAACGGAACATCGCCACTCCTGTACACGTTTTTTCTTTTGTGATATGTCAGTTCAACAGGGTAAAACATTTTTTTTGGGTAGAGGAGAGACGATC